>NW_020769370.1:395410-416770 GCF_900518735.1 Pseudonaja textilis
ATGCATTAAATCAGGAAAATCTTTCAACAGGAAGTCTGAAAAAGGAGCCAAAGCAGCAATGAGCAAATCCATTAATTTAAATAAAATTATACCTGTATTCCTTTTATATCAGTAGATCTTGTACTCAGAATCATAACAGGTGATGTGCAACTGATGAGATTCTGCAACACACTTTTAAATGTTTCTAATGCAGTGCATATCCCAAGAGTCTGATCCTATAAAGAGAAAAATGGTGGCATTGCTTATAAAACTTTGAAGAAGCATATAAGAAAAAATCTTCAATATTATTTTCAGCATGCTACTTAGCACATTGATTCAAACTATAGCATCATCTGTTGTACAAATTCTACATTGCTTCCAATTCTAGAAGAATAAGCTTGGATTAAGACAAATAATACATCTGGATGTAGACAAATGTATACAGGTGAGATCTCCTCATGTATTGTATTTAATTTGTGCATAATGGAGAAATGAGAACCATGATATGGAACATATAAGCAGGCATAATGGAAAGTGCCAATGCAGCTCAGTGACAATACATCAAATATAATAGCCAGACAGCAAAAAGTCAAATTGCAAATGATTAAACACTTATTATTTATTTAGCATAGGATGACAACAGGACAGAGAAGTCACACAGCCCACTAAACATAAATGAAACATTTATGGTGGTACAGCAGTGGTCTCACAACTGGATGTCCAATTGAGATATCAAGGATATCTAGTATTGCTTCATGGGACTTCTACAAGTGCCATCAAATTTGGTACCCAGGAGAATTTAGTTTATATTTGAATATTGGGAAGGTTATTGAGATGTTGAATGATATGTAGATTAGATTACACCCAATGGTACTTCTCCTTTCCTTTGTATGTTTCATTCCAGAATGGTCACCAAGGCCTGGAACCATTACCTGGAGATGTAAATAATAATTGTGAAAACAAATTGAAGTGTTTGAAGCATTGAAATATTCAAGGAACAGTAGCTCTTATTCAGAAAATAAGAAGTCCAATTTGTACATTCCCCTTCAAGATACTAGTTTGTGGTTTGCAGGGAAAGAATTCTGAATTCCTTGATCTTGGGTGCTCACACTTCACATGTATTTCAGGAATATTTGTATCCATCCCATTCTCTATCTAGTTATGCACATTCTTGGAGTGAGTTTAATTGTCAATCTAGCTAAAATTATATTAATTTAGACAGACAGAGAGACAGACATGCCTCACTTTTGGAGGAAGTAAAAAGTGGCTGCAAGGACGACAGAGAATAAATTGTTTGATGGAGATCATTAGGGCAAAGAGACGAATGGGTTCACTGGCTTCATGACACTAATTTTAAAGAATTCTTTGAGTAAATATTGTCAGTTACATTCAATTAATCCAGATGTTTTTCAAAAGTCAGCTCAGAAGATAAGTAATGCACACTAAGCAAACTCCAAAGAATACACACTGGCTGATTATTTTTAGAGGGTTCCTTATAACTTTTTAAAAAGTGTCGATTCACACAGTTCACCAAGATTGAAATTACCTGCTGATATTTAATTTACACTATGTAAAACTTTTTTGCTTTTTTAAAAACAGCAGCCTGTAATTGTCAACCTTTCAAAAAAGCTGTTACATCCACACTAGTTAACAGAAACTGCAGCTTTATCCCTTGCTCCTAATTATATTTATTAGAAGCCACTCCTTTGGAATGTAGAATCAAGGTGCTAGCGATTTAGAGATGGGACGGGTAAAATATTATTTATTTAGATCTGCTGCAGTTACATATAAGAAAACAGCAATATACTTACTTTTTGCACATTAGTAGGTTTGACTTCCATATTTGTTTCAGAGGAATAGATGAAAGACCACTTAATCTGGATGTCTTCTTCGGATTTTGTTGAAAGTTTCAGCTGTTGATAATGACAATTTATTAAGAATTGTTATTTTTATTTTGCAAAATTAAGCATGATGCCCGTTGCAGTTTTATATAAGTTGCAGTTCAATTTATGGTACAGAATCTTTCTTCTTTGAAATTTTTAAATTATGTTGTGAATATAAATTCAGATGGAAAATCTGATGTACTCTCCAAATACTTTGGACCTCAATTCCCAGCAATTCTAATAGTAAACAATTATGCAAGTTAAAAACTCTTGAAGAACAGCAGATTGACTAGTTATGCAAGTTCATTCTCTGTAATAAAAATGCAATTTAGTATATGCACAATTCAGGGAACTATAATCACCTTCTGGATTAGTTAGTTCTCAATTTTCATAATTGATCATACTAGCTGGGCTATCTTTGGTTGGTGACACAAAATTCTGAGAGTTTGATCCTAGCATCTCTTTCCCCAAAGCCCCAGACTGGGAAAGCTACAAACTAGTGCATAATTTCTGTAGGACAACTGATTAGTAGGTGCTTAGCATTTACATTTCTGACATAATTTCTGATGGGTAAACATTAGAATTTAGTACCTTGACTTACAAGAATGTACAAGATGATTAAATGAACCAATACATATGTAAGTTATCTTACTGCAAGATGTGTTAATTTACATTCAAAACATTACCTGCAAATGAAGTGGAGATAGTTTTACATGGTAAGACTGACATTCACCAGTAAGAGGTGCAGTTTGGCATACACTGACAAGAAAATGGAAGGAATTTCCAATTACATTACAGGAAACCACCTAAAAAAATAAAATATAGTTTTATCATCATTTGTATTTATAGAGAAAGCATCCTGAGCATTTATTTGAATGTTAAAGTGACTGCCATTTTTTGACATCAGAAATTCAGAATTCATATCTTGGCAGTTGCATTGGTCCAGAAAAGTAGGCTGTTTCTTGTCTCTTAGGTGAATTAAGCTTGTATATAATCTTGTCCATGGGAAACAAAGCTCATTGATGTAATTCTATTGCTATTATTTTACAACCAAACTAAAATGAACAAGCAGGAACCTGTAATGAAATGTTGTAAGATCATTTTTCAAGCTTTGTTACCCAGAGCATTCTCAGAAAAATGTTGTAGATGGCTGCACCAGTATGATAAACTGAAGAAATAAAGTACTTGCCTTTACAGCTGTATGTGTATGTATGTACATACAGTATATTCGTTCCACACAAATCAGAATGTTGCATTAGCAGGATCCTGTCTCATATGAAAGCCAATTCACATATAACTGCATGGATGTTGGTATCTCAAGAAGATCAATATCATTTGAGTGATATTGACAGAGGATTGAGTAACATCATAACAGGACTGAAGCCTTCCCAGCCTTCCAAGGAAATCTTCCCACTTGGGCTCCAAATAGTCTAAAACAGAAACTTTTCTGTAGTGTGTGGAGGAGTTCAGTGGCAGGCTGGTGAGGAAGGGGCTATTATTTTTCACATTCCTTATCTAAATTATTTAAATTTAGGCTGTCTACATGTTTAGGTCTTGGATAGGAAGATGATCGCATTACTGCTACATTAAGGAAGAAGGTTGTTTTTTTCACCTTCCTCCTCCTAAAACTTTCCCCATAAATTCTACCACATGGATATTTCCTCTGTTAGGGAATTGTTAATTATGTTTGATAAAGATATGACTAAATTTTAGCTTACACTGCCCTTTCCTCAACCCAATGTCTGCACATCCCATTCCAACACTACAGAACCCTATATTCAGTGCAGAGATATCTGGTTTTGTACCAAATTTATCAGATCAGTATGTTTATTCTTCTCTTAAAAGGGGCAAATATTTTACTTATTATTTATGAATTTAAGGTTTAGGCATTAAAGGACTATCAAGCAATCACAGAAAAATCCTATCATTTTTATCTGCTTCTTCTTACGGGTACTTTAAGTTTTCTCTGACCAAAATATATATTTAGGCTTATCTGGGAGCCTGTTTCTCACAACCTTTGAAAGGGTTAATATTAGACCACTGTAATCTCATACAGCACTTCTGCTTCTCAGTCTTAAGGTATCTTCTTCTTTGAGAACAAGTTTGTCTACTGATATGTATTAACCATTTGGTATCATTTTTGCTTCAAATATGGACAGTGTGGCTGTCTGGTTTTTAACACAGAAACATTTGTACTATTATTCAGGTAGCACTTTGTAAATAATTTACTGTTTGTTAATAGAATTCTTTATTGGCCAAGTGTGATTGGACACAAATTTGTCTAACAAAGGAAAGTAACCCATGAAAGAGTCAGTCCTTTGCTAATTTCATACCAACTAGACAACCCCTGCTCTCTTGAGTCAATATTTCAGAGTTATTTCCTTACTTAAACAGAGAAACAGAAATACGCCAAGTGGACAAATAGGGAGTAGGAGTGATTCCGACTTTCTGCTGGTGGGCATTATAGTGCAGAAAGGGTTCCTGGGATGCACAAGAGGTATGTGTTGGTTTAATAGGGGGGTTTCCCATACGTCAAGGGGAGGTTACTGATGTGTGTAAGAGGTAGGTTATACAGGTGGTGGCATGGATCAAGAACAATCCAAAGGGATGGTAGAATATGTTAGAGGTCCTGGGCTGGTGGGGATAGCAGGATTTGGGAAGGTGCGTGGAATTGCTTGGGAGTGCACAAGAAGTTCCATGCTGCTTGGGGATGGTGCTCAGGGAGGGCAGCATGGATCAGGAAGAGTATGTGAGGCTGAAGGCATGCCACATGAATCAGGAAGGCACGCAGGAGGGATTCAGGTTGGGTGGGTGAGTATGAGTGCATAAGAGTCTGCACGGGCTGGGAAAGTGCATGGGAGGCAGCACTGGTCTGGGAGGGTGCATGAGCATACGCAAGAGGTGCGGTGTGGGTCGGGACAAGCATGCAGAGGGCACTGATTGGGGAAGTTGTACGGGTACATGGGCCAGCAAGGGTATGTGAGGTTCTCTCCTCCTTTTCCTCCCTCCCTTCCTTCCCTTCTCTTTCCTGAGGGAGGGAGGGATTGTGAGATTGACTGAGAAATAGTCACAGAATACTGAAAATGATCACATGACCACAGCAGCAGCCAGTAGCACTGAAGCAGCCATGATTTCCTCAAATTCCATTCCCTCAGGAGTCATGGGTTTTAGATTTGGGGTGCATTCTGTATAAGTTACCTGTTGAGGTACCTTAGTCCAAAAATTGTTGTCCTATGATGCACTATTTTGTTCAGATAAAGGTCATGAAGACTTGTATTTTAATACTGTATTGATAGATTTTAGAACCAAATTCCTATTTAGTAGTTGGATTACCAAAGCAATCAAACATTTGTTTGAACTTTCGCAAGTAAGTAGAGTAAGCAACTTTTAAGAAGAAAAGGGGGGAGGGGAAATCAGCACACTTCTATGCATATTGGCTACTAAGAGAGGTTTTTCTACTATATATACAGTAAGGTATATAGAAATGTATATATTATGGTTATCATACAAACTAAACATTTATTTGATTATATTGTTTGTTCTTACCATGTTTCAAATTTAAATTCCATTACTATTTGTTTGCCAAGGCAAAATTGAAAACAAAACCCATTTCAATTAGTGTAGCTAACAAAGCTTTCCAAAATAGTTTACAGTAATCAATTTTAAATGCAGTATGATGAACAGAAAACGAAATAGATGAGCTTGTGAATAACTACCAGGAGTTCACAAGCTCTACTTACAAGATTCCCTTTTAGGTTGCTCTTCACCTAAAAATTACATATACACTTTCTCTTTTCTTTTTTTGAAGGCTGGAAACCTATTTAGGTAAGTATAAAATATGCATAAATATGTATATAAAATATGTGTGAAAGTTGGATCATAAGAAAGGTTGAGCGCCAAAAAATTGAAGCCTTTGAACTATGGTGCTGGAGAAGACTCCTGCAAATCCCCTGGACTGCAAGGCGATCAAAACCGGTCAGTCCTAGAGGAGATCAACCCTGACTGCTCTTTGGAAGGCCAGATGCTGAAATTGAAACTCAAATACTTTGGCCACCTAAGGAGAAGGAAGGACTCACTGGAGAAGAACCTAATGCTGGGAACGATTGAGGGTAAAAGAAGAAGGGGACGACAGAGAATGAGGTGGCTGGATGGAGTCACTGAAGCATGAGCATAAATAGACTCCGGGGGATGGTAGAAGACAGGAAGGCCTGGAGGAACGTTGTCCATGGGGTCGCGATGGGTCGGTCATGACTTTGCAACTAACAACAACAAAATATGCAGCTTTCAAATGTTCCTTGGTCCTAATAATTAAGTAAAACCTGAAAGATGTACAGCACTTATGGGAGCCTAAATGGAATAAAATC
Source organism: Pseudonaja textilis (assembly GCF_900518735.1). The sequence goes on from NW_020769370.1 coordinate 401,637, forward strand.
TACAATTCTTCTTAAATACCAGGATCACCATGAAAACTTTTCTCCCTTAATGCTGTCAATTTCTTTCTTCCTCTACATTCACCTCCAACTGATGAAGGCAGAATCCTGACAATAAGGTTGTGTAAATCAGTTTAATTTGTAAGCGGCTCAAAAATCTGGACTACCAGTAGATTGCATAAAAGAATTAGCATCTAATAATCCATAATTTTGCAATATGTAAGCAGTAAAGCATATTTTAGCTGCATAAATTGATTAACTAGCTTATTAAGCTTAGGACAAGAGTATTATGAGGTAAAGACAGCCACACACTTAAACACATTGAGGTTTAAAAGATTGCCAAAACAAGGTGGGGAAAAGAACTAGAAATAACTATGAAAATTTAGAGGCTGAATATAACCCATACCAGACTAAGTGCTTTAAAAACATACCTTTGAACGCTAACCAGATAAATGTTTTTCTTGCTTATCTTTATCCTCATAGCCCTTTTAGACTTTAATCAGAAACTTGAGTTACTCTGCTGCTATTAGAAAGTGATTTAAATCACAACATAATTGACTGCTACTGCCAGTTGCTGCTCAAGTAGGAATCAGCTTTGTGGAAGAGATATTGTTACTTCCCATAGAAAGCTAAGTAAAGCTACTGATGGTTGACAAAGGAGTGACTGTTGATTGTGCTGCCAGTTTCAAAGCCATGTCTTTCCAGGACTGAAATTCACAAGTAACCATTTGCAAAAAATCAAAATTTCATGTATAGTAATACTGAACAAGGTTTGGGGATACCTGGATGCTAAAGAAAGGGAAAGTGGTGGGAGAGGAAGAATATAGGCTTCTTTGATCTTGAAACCTTATCCTATATGATTCTGAAAATGGAATGTGGGAGGAAGGGCAAGTTTGAATACATTATGATATCTAGTAGGAAATACAGGTTTCAGATTAAACTTTAAAGGTGTAAACAAATGCACAATTAACTATTTCTGAATACATGAAATACATTTTTTTTCCAACCTTGGAACAATGCTAAAATTTTAATAGATTAGAATAATTATAATAGAAGCACTAAGATTATAATAGAAGCACTAAGGAACTTGTCAGTTTTTATATTTTCTGGAAATTAATGCTTCTTTTAAAACAGTCAATACAAGTCAAATGAGAAGCTGAATAATCAAACATAGTGTCATTTTCAAACCAGAGTAAGTCTACATATTCTTCCCTAATTATCAAATCCTGCCCTATATTCCTAATTTCATGTTTAGTCTAAGTTTCTGATTATCAAGAAAAAAAATATGTTAACACATTTAAATGATTTTTAACATATTTGCTTATTTGTAAGGACTCACAGAGAGCTAGCTGGGGATATCACTAGGGGCATGAAATGTAGCAATAATTACTAACCTTTTGATTTCTAGTCTGTGACGATTTTTTAAAATCAATTATTGACATAAATGCATGCCCCATTCTAGATAAAAAATATGTATTTAATAATGTAATCAAAGCAATATGAACTTTGCTTAAGGTGTGCCACAATCCAAGGAAAATAAAACATTTCACATAAAGAAGCAAAGGTTTGTTTGCCAACTGATCTCGCCCTACTCTTATTTACATAGGAATAGACTGTACTTCTGTATTTACTCCATAATGCCGCTTGTATTCTTTTTATTCATAACTATTCTTTCATTTTATAGTATAAGCATGATTTTGATGTCAGAAAGACTAATTTGTTATGGGACACTGGTAAACCAATATGCTTCCAGTATTCTTGGCCTACATTTTTGTGTGAAAAAATAGTAAGCTGAAAATTATTATCTGCAAACATGTATCATCAGTTAAATCATATAATTTGTTTAGATTGGATTATGCCATGTGATCAAATTACTAGTATATTTACTAAAGAAAGGATTTTTAATGTATCCATTTTATTATTTTGCCAATTCTATGCAACTCTTTTTTTGATACACTATAACTATTCTACTGCACAGCTAAATGTCAATCCACTGAATCTACCCTTATTAATACTTTACAACTAAGCATTAATTCCTAATAAACACTTTTTGTGTAAGGATTAATATACCATAGACAACAATCCATAGATAGTATTTACCAAACAGTGCAGAACAGCAAACAACAAATGACATAAATTGAAGTGAGATTTTTGAGGGCATGCCCACCTCAGTTTGAAATATTTTCCCCTTTTCCTGTACATGACATTAACAAGAGAGAGAGAGAGAGAATGCATTGGCCTTCATGGTAAGGAAATACATAAGCAGCTGACCAGTTTTATACATAGGGCTCCACCTTATAAATTAAGGAATGTCAAGAAAAGAAAAGCTCACGTTTTCTTCAGCAGATTTTACTACATTTATAATTCCTTGTACTGCAAGCTCTTGATTCTGATGAGCTGCATCTTCATCAAATGTAAATAAGCAGGTGTTCTGGAAAAGATAGGAAGAAAAAGTGACATACACAAAGCTATTAAAAAGACTGAATTACTGAAATTGAAAAATTGAAACAGCAAACATTGGAGAACTCTAAAACCAGTGAAAGTTGTGCTTGAAATAATGTTTATTAACAAGATGCATGGCAATGCATTTTCTGTGCAAGCCCTCAATTTCCCTTGAATAGGATGCTTGAGCTTTTGCCAAAGTACAACAATTTATATAGAAGAATGTCATATTATGTAGATTCTAGTCTGTGATACTGAGGAATAAAGTTAAGAACCCAATATTCAATTAAATCTTCAATTAAATGCTGCTTCATTATAAATCAAGACTTCTGCTATTTCAAAGTTTTACTAATGCATTTAATTATGGGAGACTCTGGTAACCACCTGTACTATGTTGCCAGGCTACTGCTTAGTTAAATGAATTCAAATCATTCTTATCACCAGTGTTGATTCACAGAGTTTTAAAAATAAGTTTTCAGTGTACATTCTTAGTTCTTTATTGTGTTACCTGTAGTAGGTGCATTAGATTAAGGAATATTATGAAAAAGCAATAACACCTGCAGGAATTAAATCATGTGAACCAAAGTAAAGTGGGAGAAACATCTGTTTGGTTTCAAACTTCCATGGGAATAAATAACTAGGAATTGTAACTAACTGCAACTTATTAATCCGGTTTAAATATATTTGCATGTACTCTTAAGAAACTTTTTCTGCAGTTTGCTGGATGTCCATAACCAATTTTGCATTCAAATTAACAGTATAAAAATCTCTATGGACCTATAAAAATCCTACTTCTGGCTGATTAATTTGCTTTGAGATGTGACTGTATGCTATAAAATATATTAAATATAACATAACCCCTAGAATAAATGCAATAATTTTTCATCTCCATTTAAACATTGAATGCTTCATAGAATGCACTAAACCAGGGGTGTCAAACTGGATTTCTTCAAGGGGCTGGATCAGCATTTTACTTTTTCTTGCAGGCCGGCCGGAGTAGGTGGGTGGATGGACGCCTCCTTCAGCACCCTGCTGGCCCCGTACCGCATTTTAGCTGCCAGAGGCACCACAGGCCAGTCCTTTGCTATTTTCAGGCTGACACCGCGGGCCTTGAGTTTGACAACCCTGCACTAAACCATCATTTAATTATGTTTCATTGAATACAATTGAGGATTTAAGACTACAACTGAGCCCAAAATTGCAGTTGTTATGCAAGGCAGTTGTTAAGTGAGTTTTGCCCCATTTTATGACTTTTTGCCACAGTTGTTAAGTGAATCACTGAAGTTGCTAACTGAATCCAGTGGTCATTAAGTGAACTTGCCTTCTGCCTTTGATTTTGCTTATTGGAAGCCAGATGGGAAGGTTACAAATTGTGATCACGTGACCCTGGGACAGTGTAACTGTCATAAATACATGCCAGTTGTCAAGCACTCGAACTTTGATTAAGTGATTGTGTGAATGCTGCAACTGTTGTGTGAAAAACGGTCATAAATCACTTTTCCCCTAAATGGTCACTAATGAATGGTTGTAAGTCAAGAGCTACCAGTAAAAATAACTCTATACATTTACTAAACCATAAATCAGAGTTTATATATTATAGTGCCTTGGTTCAGAAACAAATTGCAGAGGTTTAATGTGACATGTGAATCCAGTACATGTTCCATGATGAGTACTGATTATCTTAGAATGAGTACATGAGCAAGCTCTGCTCATTATCATATTTTCATACTATGGCCTCCAATTGGACAATATTATATAGGGCTATAGTTTAAGGTCCAAAACATCAAACTGGTTCAGAAGCTGCTGCTACATACAAGTTTACTTATTCAGTATATTTGCTTATCCTTCCATCTAGCTCTAGCTTCACTAGCACTATAGTTGGATATGTGGACTAAGGATAATGGAAGTTGGGTCCAATCTGGAAAGTGTCAGATTAGAGAAAGCTGTTCAGCTCATCTTTTTTTTATTTATCAATCCTTAATTAACTTTATGGGCTGCCCACTCACCTTTTCTGGTATCTAGTTTATGAGGCCAAACCAAATGATTTAATTCATGTTTTTGAATGTGTTCTTGACAAAAGGCAGGAAGGCACAGAGAACTATTATCTTATTATACAGTCAGGCCTAATTTCACAGACTGTGGTATACTGTACGTAAAATTATGCTATAGTAAATATAACTATTCATCACAAAATCCTTGGTTGAAATAAAATGAATTGATATATTTATGACTGCAAACTCTCTATTTTATACATTTTCAAATGTGTTTAAATATAAGAAATAATTTAGTTGAAAACAGCTGGAATGAGAGAGGGAACAAACATGTTCACCTTATTTAAATATCTAGTGGCGAACAGAACTCAGATGTCATCTATATTGCCAAATACAATAATAAAAAACATAACATCGGTAGCATGTGCTTTGTGATGGACTGTGTTCTCTTTATTCCAGGGCTTGTTTGTTATGGTGGTGAAGCAGCAAAAAAAAATGCAGTTTTGCAATGATAACATTGTTTTGAGTGAGGAAATAGAAACACTGCCTGCCAAGCAGTGAGCTAAAAAGAAGAGGATGCAGTTGCTTTCTGGAACGGATGTACGCAGGCAAAGTATTGTTAATTTCCTATCAGACTTTCTACAGTAAGTTTGTTTCCTACTCTTTGACCCTCTTCCCAAAATTACTGTTTAATTTTCCATTTTAAAAGTTATTATTGGAACACACACAATAGCAGGCTGGAACGTCACATTAAGTAGGATAAATGAATTATCTCAGTCATTCCTGAAGAACAAGCAGGGGAAAATTAATGATTTTATCCTATTTACTATTACTTTCTAGAAATTTAGGAAGGAGTCACCATGATAACAGATAACACATAATCAGAGTTGGAAGGGACCTTGTAGGTCATCTAGTCCAACCCCGCACCCAAAGTGGGAGACCCTACACCATTTCTGACAAATGGCAGTCCAATCTCTTCTTGAAGGTCTCAACTGATGGTGCTCCCACAACTTCTAAGGGCAGGCTGTTCCATTGGTTGATTGTTCTCACTGTCAGAAAGTTTCTCCTTATTTCCAGGTTAAATCTCTACTTGTTCAGTTTCCATCCAGTTTTCCTTGTCTGGCCTACAGGCGCTTTAGAAAATAGCTTGACCCCTTCCTTGCTGTGGCAGCCCCTCAAATATTGGAAGACTGCTATCATGTCTCCCCTGGTCCTTCTCTTCACTAGACTAGCCAAGCCCAGTTCCTGTAACCATTCTTCATATGTTTTAGTCTCCAGTCCCCTAATCATCCTGGTTCCTCTTCTCTGCACTTTTTCTAGAGTCTCAACATCTTTTTGGTAATGTGACTATGACCCAAGGTAGTACTTGAGTTATGACCACAATTGAGCCGAACATTTATGTTGCTAATTGAAACATTGAGTGAATTTTGCCCCATTTTATGATCTTTCTTGCAACAGTTATTAAATGAATCATTGCAGTTGTTAAGTCTGGCTTCCCCATTGACTTTGCTTGTCAGAAGGTTGCCAAAACTGATCACATGACCCCCAGGTTACTGCAACCACCATAAATATGAGCTAATTGCCAAGCATCTGAATTTTGATCATGCGACCATGGGGAGGCTGTGATGGTTATAAGAGTGAAAAACGGTCATAAGTCATTTTTTTCAGTGCCGTTGTAACTTTGAACAGTTACTAAATGAACTATTGCAAGTCAAGGACTACTTGTACTTTTGAGGGTTAGGGAAGAAGAGATTATCACCTTTTCCCCTGAAAATAGACACCACCACCCCCCATCCCATTGAATTCAAGATAATTTCTGTTTAGGATCGAACCATTACTAAGCAGGTTCAGTTGATACATTTTTTTAAAGCCACATTCCCACACACAACAGGATTGCATAACAAGACAAATCACTACTGGCCACTGCAAACCTTTTCACGCCATAGTCAAGACACAATTTTTTTAGCTGTAGAAGCTCCCCAGTACCACGATCATCACTAAGGCACTGCTTGAGCTTTGTCTTCTAGCTTTCCCTCCGTGGGTTAGTTATATCTGATGCGAAAAACTCCTGGCTAAAAGTAAGCAGCGAAGTTAACTGGAGCTCACGGACGTCTCGTTCAAAGAAAAAGGAGCTGGACCCGCTGGGGCCGGGCTGGGCATTCCCTCACCTCCCGCAATCCGGCTTCCTTGTTCAGCGCTGCGATCCAAGCTTTGTGCCATTCGCTCCTCCAGCTGTTGAGGGACAGCAGCCAGGTGAAAAGGGAGCCCCCCTCGTCCTCTGGCAGGAGTCCCGGGCGCGATGGACTGGGAGGCGGCGGCTTCCCACCGCCTTGCCGCAGGAGGCTCAGGCCATATTGCACCAGGTAGACGCTCAGGACGGCCAAAGCGGCTGTAAACAAGGAGAGCAGCGAGAAGCGCTGGAGCTCATCCAGCCAGCAAGCCAGCCACGACATGACTGACCATATTCACCGGGCCGCCTCGCTTCCTCTCGAGAGCAGGGAAGCTCTTCTCATGGCAAGGCGCCTGCCCTCCGCGGCAAACTCCGGGCATGCGTCCTTCCCTCCGGTCCCTCAGGGAAGCCTCTCCTCGGCCAAAAGTCCAGAGCCGCGGCTCGGAGCGAAAGCGCGCGGGTGACGAGAAGGCTCGGGCCAGGGGTTCGCCTTCCGCCTCGGCCAGATGGGCGCGCTTGAGAGGTCGGAGGCTCAGCCAGCAAGATGCGGCGAGTCGGGAGCCGCAACGTCACGGGAGCGGCGGCCCCGCGCGCAGCTGAGACTTTCACGGGACTGAGGCGCGGCGGCACAGCTGCCCGCGAGCGCCGGCCGGGAGGAGGAGCGGCCAAGCGGGTCACCAAAGGAAAACATCCCCAAGCTAGAAAGAAAAAGCGGAGGCGACCCAGCTCGCGCCCCCTTCTTCCCGAGGAGCCAGGCAAGGATTTCTCCCGCTCCCAAACTACGTCCTGCTCTTGGCGCGGCGTCCTCTTTTCGGCTCTTCAGGCCCTGAAGCTTATGCCGCCGGCGACGGGGAGACAAGGCTTCGCTGGAGGCTTATCCCAATCACCGCGGGCTTTCAAAAAGAGACTGGACAACCATTTATCTGAAGGGGCTAGGAGCCTTGTGGAAATCACCAACTAGAAGACCTCCAAGGTCCCTTCCAACTGTTATTCTATGCCAGTGGTTCCCAATTTTTTTTCGGTCCACCGCCCCCTTGGTGCTACAAACTCATCCTCGGTGCCCCCCACCCAGGGGTGGGATTCAAATTTCTGTGGGCGTGGCCTAGTTTGAGGGTGTGGCTTGCTGGTCACCTGACTGGCTGGCGTGGCTTGCTGGCTGGGCGTGGCTTGCTGGTCACATGACCAGATAGGTGTGGTTTGGTGGTCATGTGACTGGGTGGGCGTGGCCAGGTGACTGGCAAACAAGTGGCCCTCACTTAATGGCCGGTTGTTTAGCAAGTGTTCTAATTTATGACTGGCCTCCCCAGAGATACTTGACCTGTTTTTGGAGTTTTGACAGCCATGCACACACATGACACACTCCCTTCTAACCCTGCTGGAGCAGGTCATTGGACTAGAATCGGCAAAGCATCTCTGATTAGATTCTAGTAGTGAATAGAATCTATGCTCTAATCTACGTGCACAGCTCCGAGGCGTTTGCCTGAATCCTAGAGCCCCTTTCAGGTGCTGACTGCAATCTCTGCGCTGGAAACAAAGGGCAGACCCTTGGCTTGGGGCTTTCCTGCCTTCCACTGGATGACAGCTATCCCTCTGTTATGTCTCAAAAAGGAGGCCAACCAAATTGTGCCCACATAGGAGGGTAGGGTTGCAACTGCAAAGGAAAAGGAAAAGTCCCTGTTGCTCCCCCCCCCCACCCTTGCTTGGGATCACCACTGCCACTCCCATGACGCTGGGAGGCAGCAGCAGTTCTCTTCAGCACTGGTGGAAGTAAAGGCTGAGATCTTGGCGAAAGACAGGCAGAGGCATCTGAAGGACTCTGCTGCTTTTATAAGAATGGCCCCTTTTGCATACTGTATGTGCAGGATCGCAAGATGGAAAAGGGGCAGCGTTTGAGTTGAAAAGCTGTGACACCGCTTTATTGGGCTTTCATCCTGGGGTGGGATTCAAAATTTATAACAACCGGTTTTGTGGGCATGGCTTAGGTGGTGAACATGGCTTGGTGGTCATGTGACTGGGTGGACATGGCTTGGTGGTTATGTTATTGGCTGGGTGTGGCCAACTCAATATCACTCACATTGAGGCCAGCTTCTCCTCACCTGGCCTCTCATGACTGTAGGGATGCTGCAACAGTCGTGGTGTGAAAAATGGTCATAAGTCACTTTTTTCAGTGCCATTGTAACTTTGAATGGTCACTCCACACAAGCAAAGTACCAGCAAAGGAGGGGAAAAAAAACTCCAGAGAAATTCCTGAGACAGGAAGTCTAGTCCTGCCAAGAATGGAATAAGGGTTAATGGAGAAGCAGTTACTGTAAGCAACACCAGGATGTTTCCTTCCTGCCTTCCTTACAGGATTAGGCCAGTAATTTCTTCTAACAACCGGTTCTCCGAACTGCTTAGAATGTTATCAACAGGTTCTAGCGAATAGGTGTGAACCTGTAGAATCCCACCCTTGCTTTCATCCCCATTCTCCCCTCCCCCTGCAAGATGCACCGGAAGTGGCTGGTAAGAACATTGACTTCATGGAATACTCTCCACAATGTTGGCATTCAGTGGAACCAAAAAGAGAACAGAACAACTTGATTTCCACAAGGCACTGCTGTCTGCAGCAGCCAAGAGAAATGACCATAGAGAGTGGCAAAATGGGAGGGGATGGTCCTTCGCTCCCCTCCCTGTGAATCCAGAGGGTGATCCAAAGGAGAACTTGAATTGATTTTTCATGGAAACTACTAGTTTCCCTCGGGATCGCTTTGATCAGCTTTAGCAGCAGACTGGTCCTCATATGAAGGCACTGGTGTGAGGACACATCATCGAGTCTTAAACAAGCCATCTTCGAGCTGAGCTTTATTGTGCCTCAGCAACATCTCACAGTTTTAACTGCAGGACGTTTCAAGGCAGTAGATTTACTTCTGTGTTTTCCTATCAATCCTAGCAATTATGTACCAATGGGGGGGGGGGGGGGGAATCACCAGTACCTCTCCAGAATTAATGCAAAAATTTCCTGCCCTTCGTGTTATGTTCCTTTTATGCTCTGCAGACCCTAACATTTCCTCAGGAGCATTTTTTTCTTTTCACTTGTTAGGTTTAATATCAGTTTATTCATTGTTTTGGAAATACACATTTTTTCAGCATATCAAAGAATTGCTATTCCCATGACAAAAATCTGTACTTTTCAAAGTCACTTCACTAAAGGCCCCCTGCCAAGCCCTGCCTCACTCTGTTATTGCCTTGTCTCTGCTTGGTTTTCTCAGCTCTAAACAAAACAGATCCTTCTTTTTTCAGCAAAACAGGGAAGCTACCCATCAATTTTATTTTCTAAGAAAGCTTATAAAATTTGTTTGGGGTTCAGAAACAAAGATTTTGCTTTGTAACTTGCCAACTCCCCACCTTTCTGATTAATTCTTTTTAAATAAAAAGGTAGCGTAGGGAATTTTAAGGCCACTACATGTGCTATCTGCTGGCACATTAGCATTTGTGTCCACTTTACTGGAGCCATACTACACTAGGTAATGCAACAGAAGTAAACACTCCAGTTTTAAAATAAATTCAGTATAACATTCATAAAGGCTAATGGCTCCTAGGAGGAATGGATCCATGAGTTTTGCAATGAAAATTGTGGTCCCAATCTAGAGGTAAAATAGATTCCGTGTGCCTAAGTTTTATGAAAGCCTAGATCAGGGCTGTCAAACTCCTGGCCCAGGGGACAGATGCATCATGCTCTAGCCACGCCCACATCCAGTTTAGAGGAGGGGGAAAAAGTCCCAATACATCACGTGACGCCGACATGATGACATGAGTTTGACACCCCTGGCCTAGATGGACAATTCCAATGAATGAAGGTATGTATGTTCACAAAATGACTGCCATAATGGACATTGCTAGTAAAAATACACATTAGTGAGAAGGCAAAACAGATTTCTACATCATCCACAGTAGGACTCTTGAAAACAAAGAAGATACAACACTGATGCTCTGCTGTGCCAAAGTATATGCTGAAAAGTGGAATATCAGTGTTTAGTATCTTTATTTTGACAGAGTAACAAAAGGTAAAACTGTGTAGACAGATAATTTCAAGTAGTGTTGTATAAAGTATCTTGAATTTAAATAATTTCTAATTCAAACAAGCTCTATTGCAACAGTTGTTTTTCTCAGTTCGGGTGTATCTTGAGTTCAAACCAACTCCCAAATTGACTGAAGTAGTCTGTCTTGATTCAACACAGCTGTTTTGCCTGTAACATGAGAGGACAATTTGAGTTCAAGATGGTTTAGAAATTTATTTATTTTATTAATAAAATTTGTATAACTTATTTCACCAAAAGTGACTGTGGGCAGCGTACAATTGGAATGATTGTGCAGAAATGATTTATGTACTGTATTTATACTTTCAAGAGAGCAATAAATTGCCTGCTTTTGCTTGTAAATTGTAACTGTTGAGTCTTTCCAGTATTGTTTTGATTAATTTTTGTATCCATAGCAAAAATTTTAATAGTCAGAAGATTTACTTAAAAGATTTGTTCATAAATAATACATGTCAGATTTCAAACCAAAGTTTTTATCAGCGTAATGTAGTGCATAACATTTCTAACCTAAATGTAACCTTGATAGAAACTAGTCGAGTGTCATTTCCAGAACTTGTAATCTTCAGATGTGTGGAAAATATTTGCAGAATTTGCATCCAGCATTGCAGCCAACATTCCTAGCACATCTGGAAGTTACTCAATTTCAGAAGTCTGCATTAAGAGAGTACATAGCTTGGAACTTAATTTAAGTAAAACATGACTTTGATCTCTATTTGGAGTACTTTTAAAAATAATTTTATTAAGTGCTGCATTTACAATAATAAAAAAACAAATTAAAAATTAAAAAAAATGCATGAGTACAAACAAAAGAGAGAGAGAAAAAAAATTAAGAAAGCAAGTATTCTCTTCAAATAATTAACAGATGTAAAACTCTTCATCCCAGGTTATAACTTATCCTTAACTTTGGGCAAATCCAATAAGCAACACCTTCTCCACAAAGAGAAAGTTACAGGGAGGGTGGCATGCTTTTCTATGGGAAAACCAAAAAAACATTTTTATAAACACTATATGAGAGATTCTTTGATACATACTTGGAACAAAATTAGGTGAAAACATTATATGTAAATACCTGCATGGTTATCTACCATGGAAGCGATGATACACCCAAGCACATTGGATTTGGGAAAAATGGTCAGATACAAAGAAATATTAGATAAACGGGGAAAACTAAAAACAAATCAGGAATTAAAAGAGCAAGGAATAACCACAGACTGATGGCCATATTTACAATGACAAAACAGATTGTAAAAAAAGCTGTAGAAGAATTTGGAATCTATACAGAGTGGCAACAATTAGATAAAATTTTAATAGGCCCCGAAGAGACGTTTATAACAAAAATGTATACCTATTAAAAGTTGAATTAGAAGAGGAGGTAGTAAAAGGTTGCATGATAGCTTGGGCAAAAAATATTGGACATAATATAGATTTAGAAGATTGGGAAAGAATGTGGAACAAAATTTATACATTAACAAGATCAGCAGCCTATAAAGAAAATATGTACAAGATGTTCTATCGATGGCATTTGCCACCAATGAGATTAGCTAAAATGTATCCTAACATGAATCCTACATGCTGGAAATGCAAACGAAATCATGGTACCTTCTATCATATGTGGTGGTCATGCCTGGAAGCCCAAAAATACTGGAAGAAAATCTGGAGTTGGATACAAGAGATAGTTGAAGAAAAAATAGAATTTAAACTGGAATTGTTAGTAATTAAGGGGAAGTATAGGAAGAAAATTAGATATATTCTACTACATATTTTGACAGCATCAAGGGTAGTATATGCACAATGTTGGAAACAAAATGATATACCTTCGGAGGAATGAATAATTAAAAAAATTCTAGATTGTGCTGAAATGGATAAATTGACCTTAAAACTAAAAGAGAAAGAGGAATCAGAGTATTATGAAATTTGGTATAATTAGTATAATTGGTTGAGAAAGAGAAACAAGATAAAAGGAAATAAAGTTATAGATAAAATATATAAATGTATATAAAGATATATAAATGTAAATATTTATATGAAATTAGTTTGTATAATAATGTGTATAATAATGATGACACAGTACTGTTAAAATTAAGATTAACATGTTTTAAAGCTGGAAAATAACAATAAAAATAATTGGGGGGGAAAAAGAGACACCTTCTCCAGTCCAGGTATCAGCAAAAAGTCCAAACAGAGCCCAAACATAGATTGATTGCATTGATTAACAGATCTAGAATTCAGCATCCACAGCTTGATTCTTAATTGTAAAAAGCAAACTCACATTTAGAAGGCATAAAGTGGTTCCAGTATCCTGGTGTGAACAAAAGTAAATAAAATTTAACTTGACAAAGAGGGACAATTTCTCCCTTAAAGACAACTTATCACAAATATCTCTTACTTTAAATGAAAGGACAGTTCGATACAAAGCCATTTTAAATGCTCTCAGATTAGGACAGATACTGAAACTCTAGGGAAGACCTTGTTAACTAAAAGCAAACCCAGTGCAGAATATTTTTCCAATCCAGATGCCAGCAAATTTGAAAAGAACCATCCAAAATAACCTGTCCCATTTTAACCCTAATCAAATAAACCAACTTGGTATTCCTTTTTTATATGTATAAATCTATCTTACTCTTTAATCTATTCAAAAGATTGTTGATCCTTGTTTCAAATTTCTTCAAAACTTTAAACAGCTTCCTTTGTAAATCCTGTAAAAAGAAATTACTCTGGGATTGTCATTTTTATTTCCTTCTTAAAATTTTCTTTTGTGTCTGATGACAAATTCTTATTCAAATTCTTGTTCATATTGTTCTCAGATAGACTTTCTTGCATATCTTTTTCTATAGCCTCTTCTTCTGGAAACAAACTGTTCCCAAGAAGACACAACACAACTGACATTCAGCATCCTAATGCAGTTCCTCAAAAATGATTCTGAACTGCCATCATAAATTCCGTGCTGTCTCCAATATCAAAAAATTTTTCTTTTCCACAAAATGGATTTATTGTTTAAAATTAATTTCAGTCTTAATATTCAAAGTCCAATGTTTTCTAAGCCCTTAACCCATTTTAAAATTTCTTTAACAAAATCATTTTCTTCCATTTTCTAGTTATTAAAATTCTCAAAGATTACAATTATTTTATTTTGTTATATTAAGAAGGCACTCGCTGTGTTTCCAGCCTTGAGATTTTGACGGTATCTAAGTTTTTTTTAGAGCAATTAATAGGCAATTTCTGAAAGTGATCAGCAAGAAAAGTGTAACCTTGGTTGTTTTTTTTCCTTCCTTCCTTCCTTCCTTGCTTCCTTCCTTCCTTCCGTCCGTCCGTCCGTCCGTCCGTCCCTTCTTTCACCTTAATTTGCACCTAGAGCAAATTCCTTGCTTCTGGAGATGCCTGCTTTGCAGTCTTCTTGTAAGAAGTAACTGTGGAGCACAGCTTGGTGATCTTACATCCTCTTTTTGTCCAGAGAGTGTTGAAGGAACCAATCAGTGGTGGCATTCAATTTTTTTTACTACCGGTTCTGTGGGCGTGGCTTGGTGGGTGTGGCAGGGAAAGGATACTGTAAAATCTCCAGTCAGAGGTAGGATTTGCCGATTCTCCAAATTACTTAAAATTTCCACTACCGATTCTCCAGAACTGGTCAGAACCTGCTGAATACCACCTCTGGAACCAATCTACTTGTTGGTTTTCGGTTCTTAGTCAGAAACATTAACTCCATTTTTTCAGAGCCATTTCTAATCTATCTCTGGAAGTCTACTTGGAGCACTTTGAAAACTTTTTAAAAATTTCAACTTATTGCATCTTCCCCTCAATAGAATCAGACCACCAGCTAATCCTTGACTTATGATCATGATTGAGTCCAGAGTTTGGATTGTAAATTGTTTTGGGCATTAGGAGAGGTCCCACATGATTACCTCACTCAACGGCTGATATCCCAGCCCTCCAAGATAGTCGCTAGCAACAAATGGATGGAGTGAAAGATCTGCCTGCTGAAAGAGGACAGGCAGTTCTCTCCATGTGCAGAATGGAATTACTCTGCAAGGCTGGAGAAACTAAACTTGGATAGTTAGGATTTGAGTTTTGTTTCTCCAGGCCAAGGCAGGTGTTCCTCTCCCCCCTGTGAGGAAGAGAACTGGAAAACGGGGCCAGAGAAAAAAAGGTCCAAGCTTTCTCCAAGGAAGTTTGGATCTCAAAGATGCAGGTTTCATTTTTCCAGCCAACCACAGAAGGGGATTGGTATGCTGGGCCAGAAAAAGGAAGCTCAGATCTTCAGGATCTGACCTTCCTTTCCAGTCCAGCACGCCAGTTCATCTCCCTGCTGACTGCGAGAACAATGCAATTTCACAACTTTCAAGAGCCTGGGAACAGAACTTTTGACTTTACTTTATAAATAAACCCCCACCCCACACACAATACAGATGATGATAGATAGATAGATAGATAGATAGATAGATAGATAGATAGATAGATAGA
>NW_020769370.1:424603-448885 GCF_900518735.1 Pseudonaja textilis
TATATATATATATATATATATATATATATATATACATATGTGTGTGTATATATATATATATATTTCAGAAACATCACAGAAATTAAATAGATATTTGAAACTTTCTATAGGCACGCTTAAATTTTAAAAGTTTTCTTTAATTGTGTGTCTGTTCATGGCTCCAAAGACTAAATGCAGTTTTGAATGTCCTATGGCAAAGTTTGCACATATATTGTCTTTTGAATGTGATAGCTGACAGTGGTGGAGCATGATAAAAAAGTGTGTCAGACTTCTGTGGAACAAATAATTTCTCACTACCTGAAGCGGTTTCTGACAGGCTTGTAGGACTATCAGGTTCCAAAGGCTGTATTTTGGGAAGCGGAGGGGGTGGAGGCAAAGGTGGTGGTGAAGGAGAATTAGCAGAAGAGCACATCTCAGATTCTTTTCGCAAAGGTTCTTCCAAAGCTTGTGCCATATGGGACTGGAAATGACTCCACAGTCGGAAATTGGTTCGGAAAGCCTTATTACACACATGGCAAATAAAGGGTTTCACTGAGCATAAAAGCTCTTGATGACGCTCTAGCTGCTTGTGTACGGTGAAAATTTTTCCACACTTTTCACAGGGCCACAAACCAGCCTCTTTATTAGCAATGCCTTCCTTTGGTTCTCGGTTGCTTTCAGAGATCTCCTCTTCTACATCATCCACAGGTTCTTCTTTGATTTGAACTTTCAGCTGTTTGGAAACACTAAGATCTTCAGGGAGGCATGAGGAATCTTCCGAATCAAAATTGATTTGCTCTGAGGAATCACTAAATACACCATCTTCTTTAGCTGCAAGAAAGCTGCCAATTTTGTTAGGCTCTGCTTGATGATGTGGCTTTGAAGCATTACTTACTTCACCATTGTGGTCCAAAACTGGTAAAGAAAAATTCTCTGTTGGAGCCATAGTATTTTGATTGTGTACCTCAACTTGATGGCGCCAAATACTGAAGGAGGATTTAAAAGTTCGCATACATTCCAAGCAAGTGAGCTTCTTATATTCACATGTGACTTCATGGTCATGTTTCAGTTCTGGAGAAGAAAACAGAAGACTGCAGTAAGCACAAACTGTTGCTTTCCGGCACAACCGCTCATGATTTCCTTGTTCAGTAAGGGAGGAAAGTTTAGCATTACAAATACGACACTGATAAACTTTTTTGTTTTCCGCTGGGTTTTCAATGCGACTATCTTCTTTTGGTTTAATAAGAGTTTTATTTCCTCCAACCAGTTTTTCTCCGGGGTGCATTTTTATATGCTGTTTAAACTGTGACAGGAAGCGATATGCTTTCCCACAGTACGTACAAAGATAAGCTCCTCTATTTCTTGACCTCAGATTCCTCTTGATGACTTGTTGAGCTTGTGAACTAGCTTGTCCCTGAAACCCTGGTTTTCCACGTCTTAATTTAACAATCAAAGCCTTTTTAATTTCTCGTTCTCTTACAATATCAATTAATTTTCTCTGAAATTTTTCATCTAAGACAGCATGTGAACTAGAAGCAGGCGAGGGGTTCTTTACAATTCCATGTTGTGTCTGGCAATGGGTCCAAACTTTGAAGTTTGTGTGAAATCTCTTATGGCAAATATCACAAGCATATGGTTTCTCTGGATTGTGGTACATATTGACATGACGATGAAGACCTGCTGTTGACCTGAAAATCTTAAGACAGTGTTTGCACTTAAATTTTTTGTTAGGCTTTGTTTCCTCCAGTCCACTACATTCATCTCTGCTAACATCAGAATCTGGGAAATCAACAAAGGGTACAGGATTCAAATTCTCTTCAAAATTGTCCTCTGACTCTGGGGAAACATGTTGGTCTACCCTCATTTTTTTGAGTGGTAGCCTTCTGTCTGCTTGAAATCTTCTTTTAGCTGGAAGTCTATTGAGCTCACTATCTTCTGCTTTAAAAGAGTTAGTGAGTTCCCTGTGGTCATCTTCAATCTTAAAAGAGTCACTTTTGTTGACAGATGATAAAGTATCTCCCACTGTAATTCTTATAATTTCAGAGGGATCTGAAAGTGGACTGCTCGGTTCCATTTTAATCTGTACTTCTTGAGAATTCATGTCCCTGTCTGTTGATTGAGAAGCACTGAATGATCTAAGACGATGTGGCTGCATTATCTGTGTCTTATCATCAGAAGCTGCTATTTCTGAAGTATCTTTCATGGGTGATTTTTGTGATATTACATTCAACATTATTCCTTGTGCATTGTTCCCCACTGAAGATCCTTGAGAACGCTTTAAATCAATAGAAGGTGAAGATATGGGAACTTGACTATCCATTGACAATGACCTTCGAAGAAGACTTTTTACAAGTGGTCCACTCCTGTCAGTACTTTGGCTTTCAGGACCAGATATCCTAGATGGGATTACTAATCCTAATTTTGAATAGTATAGTAAATTCCTGTCTTCACCTGAACAAGTTCCTTTGTTTCTTTCATTCAGCAAAAATGTAGATTCTGATGAACTGCATACAGATTCAACGGATGAATAAACCTGTTTCAAGGATATTTCCTCTCCCTTTCCTCTTAATAGTTGATCACTTTCCCCTAGTTCATCAACTGCCAGTTCTTTCTCTATAAAAGATTTCTGTAATAATATTGCATTTCTTTTCATTCTACTTTGATCATCCATTGTAACTGAAGAATCATGGGATTTTGAGTATCTTAAAGAACTATCTTTCAACCATCTCTTTTCATTTAATGATAGGCTATGTTGAAATTCAGATGACTGTTGTGACCACTTATTTTTGATAGCAACTGATGACAAAAAATTAGAACTATGGCTTATATCATGGAAGGTTGGACCAACATTTTCCGCCTGTGTTTCATTTTTGCTCTGACAAACAATGACACTTCTTTTCTGGGAGCCACTTTCATCATCTTCTTGGAATAGTTTTTTCTTGATTGGACATGCAGGCAAAGGAACTTGAGGGCTTCTAGATACAATGTTAGTAAGAAAGGAAATTCCAAGACTGTAGCCCACTTCTTGCACACCAGCCAGACTGCTTTTCTCAACAAACAAAGATGATGAATAAATGTAGTTTAATACATTGTCAAACGTATCTGGTTCACAGAAATCAAGTTGAAATACTGACTGAGACTCATTTTCTTTCTTAGTAAACAGAGATTGGAAGTATTCACTGCTAGCAGCTAGAACATTTTTATGAGCTCGAAATTTTTGATCTCCTACTATGAGAACAACATCACAGAGTTGTCCTTTCAGACGCTGCTCATTTAAAGCACTTAAAAGAGAAATAGCATGTGCAGGATTTATGTAATGCAAAAGTCCATCCATGATTAGGTTTATCTGAAAGAAAAAAAAAACAGGCTCACATTCACAAAAAAATTTAGATGGAATAAAAATAAGTAAAAGAGAGCATTTTAAAAATAATATCTTCAAAGCATAATATGGCCTTAATATATTTTGTTTAGATTTTTTAACATGCGTAACATTCTATATTAGGAGTATCAAACTCAAGGCCCATGGGCCAGATGCCAGCCTGTGGGAGAGACCAGCCTCTGGTGCCTCTGGTAGCTAAAATGGGCCACGTGTGGCTTCCCTGCACCTCATTATCATACTCCATGGCCTTCTGCAGCTCCTTACCAGCCAAAACCAAGCTGAAAACGGGCCGAAAAACTGGGCCCCAAATGACCAAAAAACAGGCTGAAAAACAGGCCCAAAACAGGGCAAAAACAGGCCCCCAAATGGCTGAAAAACGGAGGCACAGTGCTGCAGGAGGCCATGAAGGGCAAAAACAAGGCACGGGGTGAGAGGGCTGCATGCAGTTCCCTCGTGCCCTGTTTTCGCCAGCAGGGTGCTATAGGCGTCCGTCCTCCCCACCCTGTAGTGGCCCCCCCACCCCACTGCCAGCCCACAGACAAGAACTACAATGCTGATCTGAGCCTTGAAGAAATCCAGTTTGACACCCCTGTTCTATATCAATTAAATCAAGATAGTATATTTAGACATATATGTAAAACGTACAATCAGCCAAATGCACAATCAAGGATAAAAAGTCTACTTTGATTTTATCTGCATATACAAGAAAATTTAAATATTTAGCAAACAAAACAAAAACATTTTAACTTTTCACTACACCTCTGTAAACAAAAATGAAAAATGAATTGAAAGTGAAACTGGTTAAATGTTTAAGTTTCTTTTGAATTCATATTTAATTCTAAGTACAAAGGAAATAATCCCAGTTTAATAAAGTGGCACAAGGGGTACTATATACTCATTGTTGGTTGAATCTGAATTAAGATAATTGTTAATTGTTAATCTTGGAGTTAATCTATGCTCTCTTGGTGCTAATTGCCGATAAGGGGGTGATTGGGTCTTTTTTGTTCATTTTTTGGCTCATTGACTGTCTCTTTTGCATAGTATATATTGTTTATGTCTATGCGTCTTTTATCAGGGTGCCAAACTTCTAGAAATTCCCTATCATTTTTGGATTTGGCTTGGTCTAGGATGATCACAGTTTCCCAATTGAGACTATGGTTATGTGTGTCCATATGTTATGAACTTAAAGAGTTTTCATCATGTATTTTGAATGCTGGCTGGTATTCATGGATGCATTCTGCCAGGCTTCTGCCTGTTGGTCCTGTGTGTGGTTGTTGCAATCATTACGCTGTATGTTGTAGATAACTACTGTTTTTTTCTTCTGGGGCTGCTTTTTATTTATTTACGATATTTTGAAGGGCTTTAGTTGGCTTGTATGCTATGTTGATTCCACGTGGTTGCAGTAGTCTGTTGGTGATTTCTGAAACGTTCTTGATGTATGGCAATGTTACTCTTTTTAGGGCTTGTGATGGTTGTGCTGTATTGGGTGGATTGAGTGGTCAGGCACTTTTTGATGAAGTTGCATGGCTATCCATTTTGTTGGAATATGTTGCATAAATACTGTTTTCTTTTTCTGCTGTTCAGGGTTGCTGCAGTTGAATTTGTGCTCATCTAAATAAAGTTCTTACAGTTTCTTTTGTGGGAGGTTGGGTTATTGCTTTAGTAGTGGAGCACTTGGTTGGTGTGGGTAGTTTTACTGTACGCTTGTGTTTCCAGTTTGCCATTATGGTCTCTGCTGATCAGGATGTTCAGCAAGGGTAGCAATTTGTTGTTTTCTTCTTCTCTGGTAAACTTGATTCCTTTGAAAATATTGTTGATGGTTCTGTGAATGTTCTCCAATTAGTCTTTTTTTTAATTGGTACAGATATATGATCAATATTTTGGGTCGTATCTGTGGAAGTCCTATAGCTTCTCCCCTCTTTCAACTTTCTTAATTTTATTTTATTTATTTCATCTCAATTCAAATCATCATACTTATATTCTTTGTCTGTCCTGTTTCAGCTGTCTATTATCTTTTCTCACTAAGCAAAATTTCTCCTGTGATCACTGATTGGAGTATGACGCCTTTATATCTTTCCCCTAAAATTATAACACTTAATATAATACATAACTTCCGTTCGGATTCTGCTTGGTACATTCTGAAACTACACAATGTATTTTAAAAAGAAAAAATTATAAATATATAACATAATTAAAACAATAATCCATACCAATTCAATTCTATCATTAATATTAATATTCATTTAAATCTTGAACATTTTACACATTACTTTTCAAATAAGTATCATACTTCTATGGAAACACTTACAAACTTTCCATAATTACTTCCCTCCCACTTCATTTATATTTTATAAAACGTTGAGTGGTTAAAATGTTCCCATTCCTTCCTAGTTCAATTCTCTCATTTATTTCATTTCATTTATTTTGTTCACAAAAGTTTCACTAAATTACACTAACTATTTTATTCCATTTTTTAATCATATGTTGTTTCCAATTTTCTAACATTATTTCTATTACAAATGTAACAATACAATCTTATATACCTTTACAGAATCCCTTTTTCAGTTAAATTTTCACCCATTACCTCTGAATAAATCCTGTTTCTTTACATCTTGCTCCAGACCTTTGTAACTTCTCTTCCCTTCCTTCTCTCTCCCCTTTTTACTCCTGTCTCTCCACCTCCATTTCCCTCTTCTGTATTCCCCTTTTCTGTTGCTTTCCAACATTATATCCCCTTTTCACATTATTTTTCCCTTTTTTGGTTGTTTTTTTAGGTCTTAGATTCTCCATTCTTTCCCTCCTTTTCCTTTTCTTCCCCAGATAGAATTACTTGTTCATTAAAAATGGCTTCTTTGTCCCAATCTTCGTGTTGCGCAGTCTTTTCTTGTTGTTTCTTGTAGACACCAATCGCCATTTCTAAGAATTGAAAAATGGAGCCAAAGGAGCCCTTCCCTTCTTGTTCCTCTTCTTTATATTTTTTAAATTCGATTTTCAGTTCATCCAGTTCATCCAGAGGTGATGCCATTGTAGAGGGTTTTTTTAAAAACAACCACCCAATTGTTTTTAGTCATTCAAATATGATTTCCAAAAGTCCCAAAGTCACCAAAGAATCCAAATACACACAAGCTGTTTCTTTTAACACTTTCTTCTTTTTTCACTTTCTCTTCTTGGGGTTACTATTTAGTTGCAAAGTTCCAGTTAAAATGTATCCTTTAGAAGTCTTGTTAAGATTTAACTTTAAATTCTTTTGAATTCCAAGCAGTCTCCTCCTTCCAAGTCCTGCCCTTATTCTTTTCCTCTCCCTTCCCACTTATAGCAAAAAAAGGATTTTTTAGTGTTCAGAAATCTTTATTGTCCCTTTGGCATTTAATTGTATTTCCAGTTTAATTACCTGTTGGTGCCAAAGCGGATTTTTCCGATTTCTTTATTCAGATCTTCTTGTTATCAGCGTGAGGAAGGAGAGTGAAGAAAAAAAAACTTTCCCTTTTCACTTTCGTTCGCTGCTTCCGAGACTTCTTTGGGAGCGATGTATCTTTTGCAAAATTTAAATTCCAGGGTACCTTGGTTGTTACTTTTTGTCCCTGTCAGCCAAAAACTTTCACTTCTTAACTTCCTCCTGCACTTTCTTTTCCAGCTGAGTGCTTCTTTGAGATGGCCATTTCTGACCGCCGCTCTTACCGCCTTTGGGAAAGGGAGTTTAGCCAGCTGAGGAGAGGTGCGTCTCCCCTCGACCCTGCTGAGTCTCTCCTGTCTTCACCACCTCTACGGGGTGGCTTAGCCCCGAAGCCAGCTGGCTCGGGGCGCTCCAGCGGTGAGCCCAGGCAGAAACCGCACACGATCGTGGATTCCTGCCTGCCGCCGAAGCCCTGCAAACCGGAAGTGGACAGGTAATTTGGCCTTTCTTAGTGAGGTCATTGATAGTTCTCTTTATTCGATTGTTTAATTTTTGTGTTGCATTAGTGTTCACTGGGATGTAAGATTCTTTGTCTTCTAGTAGTTCTGGTTTTTGTAGATATTGTGATCTAAATCAAGTACACAAGGTTATTTCAACACTAGAGAAATAAATTGTATACTGATAACACCAATTTCACATTTGGGCAATTTTAGCTTTGTCAGAGATTTAATTCAGTTCTTAGTGCCTTCTTTGCTGTAAAATACAGAAACTACATTTTGCATCAAAGGTGAAAATACTGTCACTCTATCTGGATAATGATCTGGTAGACAGTCCTTCAAAAACATTCTTCTGCTAGTTGCTAGCTGAAATATTTATATGGGATCCAATTTACTTATTCAGTGTTAATTGCTGAGTTGATTCATGAGATCTTTTTATTGGATATACAGAGCATATTCATTTGCAATACATAAGAAGTATGGCACAATGTATGAAAATGCATTTGACCTGATATAATAATACCAGAACAAGTTTAGCATTATATGAATGTAAGCAGCAAGCATCCTTCCTATTTCTTCTCTTCTGTTGTAGCCATAGCTCCAAGTCTCTATTTTCTGGTCTAATCCTCTTCTCCATTTTCAGATAGAATAGAATACAATAGAATTCTTTATTGGCCAAATGTGATTGGACACACAAGAAATTTGTCTGTACTGTAATGGGGAGTCTAAATAGTTTAAAGTAGTCTCTCCTTCACAATTATGCGGAAGAGAAAAGTGAAACTAGGCTCTTTGGTCTTTTTTCACGTAATGCTCATTCTTACATCTGCAAAATGTCTTATTCTTTAACAACTGAAATACCAAGGGGAATCAAGAAATGTAATCCTAGTTTCATACTACTAAAGATAAATAGAACATACCAGAATGTTTTTCTTCTCCTTGAAAACACTTCAAAACAAGAGACGTCTTAGATTCAGGACTGCATTTTCTCCTTAACTGGCAATGACTTTGAAGTCTTCATGTCATGTAGTCTGTTATGGGGAAAAAAGAAATTATGTCTATTGTATAATAAACTTAACATCCAAAAGAATTTTCTGACTAATTACTGCTCCTTGAACATGTAAGAATAACAACACTAAAAATGGTTTTCTTGAGGACTTCTCCTTTCAGAATGCACTTTCAGTAGGAAACAATCTATTTGGGAAACAATTCAAAGTGGTTGGTTATAACTTCTAACTCTTTGAAGCAATGGAACTAGATTCATTCTCAGGTATGAGTGTATCTGATTGTATTTCAAAAATCTCCAAAAAAACTCTTCTTTTTCTGTCCTACCCTCAGTACAGTACATTTCTGACGACCTGAAAGGGATCTTTCCAGGAACTGCTTCTAGATTTTGGAACCCTTAGTTAAAGAAACTAAATTAATTCAATATTTGATGTTCTTGGTCAGACAAGCTTTTGGACTTGAAGTAACATCTTGGTTTGTTCCAAAACATGTGAATTGATAACTGCTACTTACTGCTTAATATATCTAATGTCTTAACTGATTTTATTTCAGGTTTTGATTGTATTTTCCTATGAGTAATTACACTAACAATTCCTTGCCATTAACTCCTGCTATGGTGCCTGATCATGGCAGGATATGTGTTCCTGGGAGGGAAGAGTATGAGCAAAGAAAGCCAGGAATGCATGCCAAGTAAATGTATGTATGTGTGTACATGTGTATATTCCCTTCATGAAAGGCATCTCACATGTCCAGCTAAAGTAAGAAGGCACCTATATTGGGCATCAGTGATATAGGAAAATGCTGCAGACAAATTATCATTGTAATGACAATGACAAAAAGGCATCAATGAACATTGAGCTGAAGGCAATTTGATTTACTGTAGTATTTTACCAAAAAGAAATAACATAGAATACAAAATATAAAATGATTTCCAATTAAATCTACATGGTTGCAGACATGAAATTGACTTGATGGCACATGATCAATAAAAAAAGCATAAACTGAACACAATAGGTAAGAAAAATACTGTCCAGATTTAATTATAAAATTATAGTCAACTTTTTGATATACAGCATTAACATCCATCTGGATACAATGGTAAAACAAATCCTAGTCATATGTTAGATATTCTGAGTGCTCAGTACATGCCCATTATAAATAATTCACCCACCTGCTACAAATAATTGCTCTTTTGAATCTCAGGTTCAGCATATATACAAATGGTCATATTGTATGCACTTAGACTACCCTTGAGACAGTTGAGACTAAATCAGTGATTGTCTATGTTATTTAAACAATATCGGAGGAGTCCTAACTGGAACACTGAAATTAGGTGAACTTGTTTGTGAATCCCAGAACAGAACTATCCTGGTTGGATTCACTTCAAACTATAGCCCCTAATGTTTGAGTCAGCCAGGTATGTGAATTCCCACTCAAATTTTGTATCTGTACTTCTAAAAGAAACAATACTGACAAACAGATTTCATTACTACTGTAAGTCACAGGGCTTTTCCCAAGTTTCCCTCTCAACCTTTCAGTTCTTTCTTATTTGCTAACGCCTCCTCAAGTTTTCTTTGGGAGTAGATAAATATGATAGATAGTTGTGCAAGTCCACTGTAAATAAACTGTAAGAGCTCTCAATCTGTTTGCTTTAGATTAAACATCTGAGGTTTTTTGTCCAATATATCTGGACTTTTTTTGCTTAATATATGTAAATAATGGTATCTTATGTTGTTTTCAAACTATTGTTAATGTCAACTTAGGGCCACTGAGGCATTAAAAGTAAAATTGCTAACTGCAGTTGTAGGGTAGGATCATATTCTTAAACGCAAGGTAGACTAAGAGGCAGCTGAGAGCTCATTTAGCTCAAGTTTGTAGTGCAGAAATGTTAAACACAAGGCCCATGGGCCACATCTGGCTCGCGATGTGGTTAGATCTGGCCCAAGGGGGGCACCCTGGAGACAGTGAGTGGTCGGTCCCTGCTGCCTCGGCTCATCCCACTGTGGGTGCATGGACAGGAGGCAGTGAACATTCGGGCCTGGCATCCCGGTGAAAGGGTAGCACTCAGAACACGGTCAGCCTGTGGAGCAAGATAGTCATCGGGGATGCCTGGGGCGGGGCGAAGGGGGGGGGGGCTGGTCCTGCAGACCAAGTATAGGGCTGACCACATTTTGGCCTGCGTGGCTGCCACGAAGTTGTAGATCTGCACCATGCAAGCCACCAGCATCTCCATGGCCTACGAGTGCTTCCCTTTCATTGGGACCGCCCCGCCCCCACGTGGGAAAGGCACAGCTACCATTGGTATGGCCACTGGCAGTGCTGCCATCTTATCCCCCTCCCCTCAGTCCTTCCTGGGCACAGAGAGAGGGAGGAAGGAGATGGGAATGAGAAGGAAGGCAGGGAAGGAAGGGGAGGGAGGGAGATGGGTATGAGATGGAGGGAAGGAGGGAGGGAAGGAAACAGGAAGGAAGGAATAAAGAAGATGGGAATGAGAAGCAGGGAAGGAAGGAGGGAGGGAAGGAAGGAGATGGGAAGGAGGAGGAGGGAGACAGGGAAGGAAGGAAACAGGAAGGTAGGAAGGAAAGAGATGGAAATGATAAGCAGGGAAGGAGGGGAGGGAGAAAGGAGGGATGGGAAGGAGGAAGGAATGAGGAGGGAGAGAGGAAGGAAGGAGATGGGAATGGGAAGCAGGGAAGGGAGGAGGGGTAGGAGAGAGCGAGGGAGCAGATGGGAATGAGAAGGCAGGAGGCAGGGAAGAAGGAAAGAGGGAAGGGAAGGAGGCAGAATGGAATTAGAGGGAGGGTCGGTCTGAGGAAAGTCCTGCCTTAGCACTTGGCCATCAGCAGTCCTGCTGCCCTTTCACCATCCCCTTGCCCCCTTTTCCTGTCCTGTCCTGGTAGTCTCCCATCCTATCTCTCAGGATGCTTTGGTTACAAAGCCTGGTCTCCTCGCATGGAGAGGCAATGGACTTCCCTCTAAACCACCACTCTGCCCTTCCACGCCCACAATGAGCAACCTGGACAAGGAAAGCAAGCACAGCAGCAGCAACCTTGAGGAGGTAAGCACAGCTGAGGGCCCCCTCAGGTAAGTGGGGCTAGGCTGGGCTTTGGGGTCCTGGTGTCCCAGAAGCTCGGGGACTGGGCTGGGCACTTGCCCTCCGCTGCCCAGGGCTCCGGGCAGCCCGCACTGCCAACCAGGGGTCCTCCATGTGGCCTGAGAGGGACGGCAAGGCTCCTCTGGTGGATTAGACTTTGGCACTCACCTTCCTCTGCTGGTCTCATCTTCCTCTGCTAGAGACCTCTGGATCCCCTCTTCCAGCCTTGCCTGCCCCCCCCCCCCCAGGAGGTGGAGAACATCGCTGCTTCATGTGGAAGCTCAGATCTCTGAAGAAGAGGGGCTGGCAGGGGAGCTGCATGAGGGAAGGCTGCCCCAACAAGGCAGTATCCTTACCACACACGATTGGAAAAGGGGATTCCCTTTTGAGAAGGGCCAGCCTCCCTCGTGCAGGATCAGGGAGTACTACTCCCTTGCTGCCACCTCTTGCTCTCCAAAGTTCTGTCAAAGCAGAAGTTGGACTTGGAGGAAACTGCTTTCTGCAAACTTTCTCCTCCACACTTTCACACACAGTAATATCATCCTCCGCCTCCTGCTTTGCTGGAAGAGGCCACTGGACAGGAAAACGCCAACAATGTCTAGGATTGGGAGAACGTCTCCTTTGACGTGCTATGCACACATATGCATACAAACACACATCATTCCAAGCTTGGAGATATTTTTATCCATATCTGAGCTTGCAAACTGCCAATCATGTCTGGGCTTGGGAGAAGGCCCTCTCCTTTCTCTGTGGTTAAAGCTCCCAAATGTAGAATGCATGCAAACACACACTTGGCTACCAGCAGTTTGGGGAGGCAAGGAGCTTGTGGGACACCAAATTGTTCCCACATCGAGTTAGCCAATTATTCTGCCCTAACCCAGTTGCCCTGAGTCAGCCATGCCCAGTGAGCGGCATCAAGCAGGCCAGGAGCAACCAGCCACATCCACCTAGTCACAGTGACTCAACTGCTGGCTCTTTGAGGGCAACTATAATCTATAAACTATAGTCTTCAATGAAATTGAGTTTGACAACCCTGTTGTAGTGGATCTTGTTTTCCTGAATTTGCCTTCTCTGCAAAGGGTTGCTGCTGGAGAGCATAAGAAACTGTATGAGCTAAAAGTCTGCCAGTTAATTTGAAGTGCAATACTCATGATGATCCTTAGGCAGCAAGATCAGTGACAAGGGACTGTGGAGATTATAGTTGTAGATACATAAGACTTTTGCAGACTTCCTATCCATTCATGACTCTGTCTCTGTACTGTTCAAATACAAACCTCCCCCATACTTCTCTGCTCCCACAGAAATAAAGTCGCAACAGATCTTGTCTTCTCTGTATTTTATCCAGTGGGCTTCCATGGAAACACATATTGGCTGATGATATAAATATGAAAATTTTTACACCTAGCTTCAACTAATCAGTCCTTAGTAGTACTGACACTAGAAGCATAATTAATCAGTTATCACTCATGAAATTCAACCCCCCCTGCACATTGATTTTTTACCAGAAGGCAAACATGCTTTTCAAAAGTATTTAATGAAAGCAGTGCTTCTAAACGTGTGGTTTCCCAGCAAACTGCAACGTGAAAAGTAGCCCCAACAGATGCTCCTCCAAAATGTATAAGGACATTGTTTCTATAATTCTATAAAATACACCTTGAGAATATTTGGGAAGACAAGTTTAAAGGAATTACTGTACTGTATGGGCTGCATCCCAAGGCCTCCCAGTTCAAAGTTTGCTATCTCTGGCTAAGACAACTTTCTCAAATTATAAATGTCCCCCAGGGTTATTTTAGCCTTTAACTTTTATAATTATTTATTCATAATAAATAAAAAATAAGTAATTCCTATCCTGTTTGGGAATTTTAGGAGCTAAGCTTCAACACTTGAGGGTTCAGAAATGGTTGCACCGATAGGAACAAAAAGCACAAAGCATTAACGAACCCTGAAACTTAAGACATCAACACCCACCCTTCCTTTCCGCGAGGAACGATCCTGGCCCAATTATGTCTTGCCCAAAATGACATCATACTATTCAAAAACCATTACTGCGCATTCATTTTCGGCGCATGCTCATTGCGTTGTATTATACCCCACCCAAATAATTATTCCTAAACTAACCGCGTAGGCAGTTAATGTTGTTGTATATGGGCAAAGCGCAGGCGCAACACAGAAAAAGAAGCATCCCTGAGCTAAAAATGGGCAACAGACACGCGCGCTAGGCAACTAATAAAAGCAACGTGAATCTATGCCACAGCGTGAACGCGTCTCTTCGGACCCACGCATGCGCTGTAAAGGGATAGGAACTCCTTTTGTAACTGGCGCAGGCGCACATGGGAGCTTAAGACCGCAGCCCTACTCGGTAGGGGGAAAATATACCTCAGAGTTACGTCAGGAAAAGACGCCTTTGTGCACAGGGAAACCCGAACCTTTGTCCAGGAGAAGTCCCACCTTAAAGGAGCAACAACTGGGGTCTCTTACTTACCTTCCGCGCACCCCTTTTCCTTCCCCCTTCGGCCGTCTCCTTTTACGACTCACCCGCGCGCGCCGCCGCCACCGTCGTGATACCATCCATCTTGAATTTGACGTCATCCCACACCAGGGATGAAGTCATCGTTGGGAACGCATATCACGTGCGCATCTTTTCGATTGGTCGAGGTTAGCCGGATGGAGGAGGGGGAACGCGCTCGATTCTCAGACGAGGGGTGCGGGGGGGGGGGGGGGAAGGCGAGAAGGGCGCCGAGACGAAGAGTCCTGAGGGGGAGACTCTTCTCCCGCGCGGTGGTTCCCTTCCTCTCCCCTTTGGGAAGCGCCGCCGGGCCATGCTGGGATCGAGACAACGGCGTGAGTCGTGGGAGAGCCGCCCGTGAGATTGCGGGGCGACCGCTACCGTTGAGGCTGACAGAACCGGGGCGGGTATCCTGCGCCGAAGAACGATTTGGAGAGGACGAAGATTTTGTAGAGCTGAGGTTGCAGAAGCAAGCTGTCAAGCACATTGTTTTCGGCTCCAAGATGACCGATTTTCCCGAAGGAGGCAAGCCGAAGAACTTCCAAGTCCAGGCGTTCAAATTGGGGGGAAAGGCGAGAGTTTATCGTTTTGGGGTTTTTGTGTGTGTGTGTGACAGCTCTCGGCCTCTTCCAGAATGCTAGGTTTAAAAAAAAAGTGTACAGCCTGTTGAAACAGAATAAAACCGGTTAAGAACTAAGAAAGCTGTACTTGTCTAAAATAAAGCAGATTCAACCTACAGTCCTCAAAACAGTCAGAAGTAGCAGAATTCGGTATTTTGAGAAAGCCACGCAGTGGCATTTTCCCCACAATAATACAGGTGAAACTCAAAAAAATAGAATATCATGTAAAAGTTCATTTATTTCAGGAATGCAACTTAAAAGGTGAACCTAATATATGAGATAGACTCATTACATGCAAAGCAAGATAGCTCAAGCTGTAATTTGTCATAATTAAGATGATTATGGCTTACAGCTCATGAAAACCCCAAATCCACAATCTCTGAAAATTAGAATATTGTGAAAAGGTTCAATAGTCTAGGCTCAAAGTGTCCCACTCTAATCAGCTAATTAAGCCATAACACCTGCAAAGGGTTCCTGAGCCTTTAAATGGTCTCTCAGTCTGGTTCAGTAGGAGTCACAATCATAGGAAAGACTGCTGACCTGACAGTTGTGCAGAAAACCATCCATGACACCCTCCACAAGGAGGGAAAGGCTCAAAAGGTAATTGCAGAAGAAGTTGGATGTTCCCAAAGTGCTCTATCAAAGCACATTAATAGAAAGTTATGTGGAAGGGAAACGTGTGGAAGAAAAAGCTGCACAAGTAGCAGGGATGACCACGGCCTGGAGAGGATTGTCAGGAAAAGGCCATTCAAAAGTGTTGGGGACTTTCACAAGGAGTGGACTGAGGCTGGAGTCAGTGCATCAAGAGCCACCACACACAGACGGATCCTCAACATGGGCTTCAAATGTCGTATTCCTCTTGTCAAGCCACTCCTGAACGACAAACAACGTCAGAAGTGTCTTACCTGGGCTAAAGAAAAACAGACCTGGTCTGTTGCTCAGTGATCCAAAGTCCTCTTTTCTGATGAGAGCAACTTTTGCATCTCATTTGGAAACCAAATGAGTCTGGAGGAAGAATGGAGAGGTACACACTGCAAGATGCTTGAAGTCCAGTGTGAAGTTTCCACAGTCTGTGTTGATTTGGGGAGCCATGTCATCTGCTGGTGTTGGTCCACTGTGCTTCATTAAGTCCAGGGTCAACGCAGCCGTCTGCCAAGAGATTTTGGAGCACTTCATGCTTCCTTCCGCAGACGAGCTTTATGGGGATGCTGACTTCATTTTCCAGCAGGACTTGGCACCTGTCCACACTGCCAAAAGCACCAAAACCTGGTTCAATGACCGTGGGATTACTGTGCTTGATTGGCCAGCAAACTCCTGACCTGAACCCCATAGAGAATCGATGGGGCATAGCCAAGAGAAAGATGAGAGACATGAGACCGAACAATGCAGAAGAGCTGAAGGCCGCTATTGAAGCATCCTGGTCTTCCATAACACCTCAGCAGTGCCACAGGCTGATAGCTTCCATGCCACACCGCATTGAGGCAGTAATTGCTGCGAAAGGGGCCCAAACCAAGTACTGAGTACATATGCATGCTTATACTTTTCAGAGGTCCGGTATTGTTCTCTGTACAATCCTTGTTTTATTGATTGCATGCAATATTCTGATTTTCTGAGATTGTGGATTTGGGGTTTTCATGAGCTGTAGGCCATAATCATCACAATTATGACAAATCACGGCTTGAACTATCTTGCTTTGCATGTAATGAGTCTATCTCATATATTAATTTCACCTTTTAAGTTGCATTACTGAAATAAATGAACTTTTGCACGATATTCTAATTTTTCCAGTTTCACCTGTAGTAGTGATCTGATTCCCTACTAGTAATATCCCACCAGTATTAATGTGTCTCTGTTTTTTAATACATAGGTATTAAATCTATCCTTGAGTTTTGTTTCATAAGCGCTCTGAACCAGCCATTATACGTAGAACTCGTTAAATTTCTCATGATACATTCTGCACAGAAGTTAAATAAAGCAAATACCATACCGTTTGAGTACGTTCCTTTCCCAGTTTTGATTCATGTACAGTATGCTTTAGATTTTGCTTCATTTTTTTCCCTTTGGGTCATTTCATGCATTCTTTAATAGGCAGGTTAAGTGGTCTGATATACCCATGTTTAAAGGACAATTATTCATAATTCATAGTTATGGACTATAGTAGACAATCAAAAGCCATTGTATAATCAATAAACCAGTCGTTTTGGAACTATCTTGCCTTTTCCATGTTACCAGTGTGATCTGAAGTGTTTTCTGAACGTAAATTGTGTATCTGACAATTTTTGTTCTACATTCTGCAATTGTAAAATCTTGACTGTTATGATGTAAATGCAAGTGTTTCATGGTTGGAATTTTTTTTACCGCTGCCCTTTTCTGGTAGTGGAGTATGAATTTATCTTTTCCAGTCCCTTGGCCACTGTTGTTTTCCATAATTGCTTACAAATGCCAAGTAGCTCTATAACTAATCTTGCAAGTTTTTAAGTTATTTGTTGGGCATTTATCAGCTGAAGTTTTGTATTTAACTATATTCAATATTCTTAGGCCAAAAGTACTGTCGTTTTTTATTCTGGTTTATGTTAAAATTTGAGGCATACCAACTGGCACAATAACCTGATTTTAATAGTGACTTAAAACTGTGAGATCAATATATGTCAGTTTCTTAAATTAATTTTACAATGACTGCAAATCTATTGTTTCTTTTATTTTTTCCTTGTTTTTCCTTTGATTATATCTGTAAATCTAATAAATTAAAAAAGAAAATTACAGAATCTTTTATGCAAAAATAAGTGTCATAAAGGACAAATAAAACAAAAAACTGTATCCCCATAAAAAGCAAAATCAAACTGATGATATAGCAGCTTATTCACTAAAGTAGAATTAGATATACTGGTAACAAAAAGATAAATGGTATCTAAAAAATGTCTCTAAATATAATGTTTTAATTAAATGTAGAAAAATATTCATTCCATGGAAAGCCTTCCATTCAAAATTACTTACATTCCTTCAGGTTTTCTATTTATTAATACATATTTTATAGGGATGTGAAAAAGTTTTTGGGAGAGATCTAAAATGTGATTTTTGCTAATTGTTTTAATGGATAAATTACTCATATGTGTTCTAGATTAGCACCTAGGGGGATAAAACCTGATGAGATAATATCTTTTGCTGTTATCTGGAATTTTTTGAGGCTGTGGAACCTGAGCTAATAGACAGAATTCTCTTGATCTTAACTCTATTATCTATGGGCTTGACCCTCTCCTTATGGTTAGTTAAAGCAGATAGGGAGAAAGCAAGCAGATGAGTTCAGGCAACAGACAAATGGGAAAGTGCCAGCAGCCTCAAGAGAGGAACAGCCCTTCTCAAGGGACCTGCTTTGGTTTCATTATTAACAGATAGATGAGCACAGTGCAGAACAAGTTCACCATGCAATAAATACTAAGAAGATTAACAAGTAGTGCGCTATACCTATTGTCCTCAGTGGGAAGGTGACGGGGCAACAGTTAGTCTGTTGAAGAACTGTGGAATAAATGGTTCATTTAAATATTTGGCAGTCGGAGTTCACTGAAACTCCTTTGATTGCTTTCAAGAATGATTCATGGCAGGACAGGAGTGAAGAAAGTATGGCCACCTTCTATAGACTCTAAATTGTGTAGTTGTTTTTATCCATAATATCTGGACCTGCCTATGAAGACTGGGGGCAAAGACATTTTGTAGCCGTTCTGCTGTTTCCTGAATGAGACCAGTTTAGTAGTTGTGAGAGGAGGGAGAGGTAAGGCCTACAGGTTTTCCATTATTATGTGCTCTAAATTTGGTCCTCTCCCCCAAACATGTTCAACAATCATATAAAACCAATGGGAAAGGTCATCCAATGTAAGATACCATCAGTATGAATGTTTGTTGAAAGATACAAAAGATAAACTGAAAAACTATGAAAGACTAAAAAGGGGGAAAAAAAACTGAACCAAGAAATACTAATAGGAGAAAAAGGACACACGCACACCCTTTTAAAAAAGAAACCACACAAATGAAATAATAGCAATACCAAAGCATAAGATATAAATTAGTGGTATTATGCATCCCTTTGGAGAGCAACTTCACAGTTTGGAGATCCTCTAACACAGGGATGCCAAACTTGTGGCTCGCAAGTCAGATGCATCGAGCTGGCCGCGCCCATGCCCAGTTTAGGGAAGGAAAAAAAGTCACTTTGCATCACATGATGCCACCATGATGATGCAAGTTTGACACCCCTGCTCTTAACACATGACCTTGAAGATGGAAGCTATGACCAGTAGGGCCTGTGCCCAAATTCAGCTATGCATCCTCTACAATAGGGGGCACTAACAATTTGTTCATGCCACTTCACGTATAGCTTACTATGATTTTCAAAATGAAACTTCAAATACTACAAATTGTAGAGTCCCATCTGCTTATGAGATAGACTTGTTATTACCTTGTAACAAAATAATTTTGATAGAAGAGTTGCTCTAGCTTGTGGTTTGTTTCTGAAGGTAGCTATGAATGATTTAGGGCAGGTAACTAGGGAATCTACAAGATCTCATATTTCAAACTGATTCTGTTCACCTAACCTGAGTGAACAGAGAGTGCCTACTAAAGCTTCCACTTACCAAGAAGTAAGGCAGCCAAGATATTCTCTTTGACAGTTTTCAGCTTTGCCCCCTGAGATAAGGGTAACTCCCATCCTCATTGCCTTCCAGAGATTAGCTGTTCTGGAAGTCCATGGGGACTTGGGGAATAGTTATTAATGACCGATGTACTATATAAAGTTAAAAATGATGTAACATAATGTAATATAGTTTCAGATTATTGAGTTTACGGGTCCTATTGAATTGGCTTTTTGTTGCCTTTTGAAGAGTCTTTTAAAAATTGAAGGAATTCCATGAATTGATAGATAAATATATAAATAACATTATAATAACACTTGAATTTTTAAACAAATGCAAAACATAGCAAGTGGTTCAGGGGCATTCCATAAATCTGCATAATTTATAGTTCATTTGAAAAAGACATCTTTAATTTTGTTTTTGTAAGAATCATTTATGTAATATATTTTAACTGAAAGCAGGAAGCTAGGAACAATAAACAATTTAATAAGGCGCTGTGGGAGTTTCTCAGTATAAGGCTTATTAAAGGTAGAGCCTTAAGTGATCAGAAGATGATTCAAAAGATTTCACTATGTTGGCTATGTGTATTTTGCCAAAACAGAAAAAGGAGTGTCCAACTCAAAAAATTGTGACAGAAGTCACAGATTTGCTCATGAGTTTGAGTATGCAGGTAGGTAGATAAGATGTAGAAAAAAAGAGACATAAATCCACACGAACGCACACTGTTTATTTATTTATTTGATTTGTCAATTGCTTACAAGATAAAAAGTATAAGGATAAACATAGTTATGAATACATGAAATGAATACATATAAGAAAAATAAAAGAAACAGGACAGGGATGGTAGGCATATTGGTGCGCTTATGCACACCCCCTACAGACCTCTTAGGAAAGGGGTGAGGTCAATAGTAGACAGTCTAAGGTTAAAGTTTTTGGGGTTTGGGGAAGAAACCACAGAGTCAGGTAGAGTATTCCAGTACATTGACCACTCTGTTGCTGAAGTCGTATTTCCTGCAATCAAGTTTGGTGCAGTTAACCTTAAGTTTGTATCTATGGTGTGCTCTTGTATTGTTATGATTGAAGCTGAAGTATTCATTGACAGGTAGGACATTGCAATGTATGATTTTATATACTATACTTAGATTAGACTGAAGATGGTCCGATCTAAGTATAGTATATAAAATCTGCAACACCACACACCACCACACCTGGCAAACAGATGTATTGTGAAACTCCTTAGATTTGCCCTCCAAATGTTATTTTTTGATGAGGAATTTCTTTGCTCTCCAGTCTTATATTTAAATCAGAGTAGAAAGTAGCCAGAGTATTATTCTCTGAAAAATAGGACAATGGTTGTTCTAATATTTACAGAAGGTCATATGTATTCAGCATAAGACTGAGAAATCCAAGATGATACTTCTCTTCCTTTTTTTTTTTACAATTCTGCTTATTTTTTCTCTACCAACCTAATCACTGAATATATTAACATATTTGAAAAATAGATATATACTGCATATATTGTTTTCCAAAACCTGTTTTGAATTCCCAATGGAATACTCTTGATGTGTTTCCATGGCACTGATGCATGATTCACTATGGTTACCATAGCAATAAAATGTACAGTATCCTTTAGGGATATGAAAAACTATTTTTAATGCAACCAATATGATTGCTTTAAGGATTTATTTTATCTCTTAATTAAAATTATTGTACAAGGCTGAATTTGTATATGTATCCAGAACTGAGAATCGGAACAGAAAAGAAAAGCAGAATTTTTTATTAATTTTTCCTGTGTGTTATTCGATTAACAAGAAAAATGGAAGGATTAATAATATCAAATCAGTACTAACTGAAATCCAAAATTTTCCGTGTAAATGTTGTTTCAGGTGCTCCTTAGATGTTGATTTTCTACTTAGTTCCTTATATTGTATAGTTGTATACTTTTATAATCATGGGAAAGATAGCTGAGAGGAAGTGCCTGATAAAATAAGTGATCCCCAAAGACTTTTCTCAAACATACAGTGGAAAATATTTGCATAGATTCTAAAGAGCTAAAGCTACTGAAATCATGACCATACAAAATATAAAACAGCAGCAGAACCAACTCATTCCTTAGGACTACAATCCTAGGGAGAAAGTGACACTCAGCACAGAGGAACTAACCTCTTTCAAATAAAATTATTCTGTTAGTAGTCTTTGATCAGAAGTCCTTAAAACTGCACTATATTAATCAAAATATTTCTAGATTATGTTGAAGCTGTTGCAAACAGACAGTACGTATTACCATCTAGAGGCAATGGTTATTGGATTACTTATATTATGATTGTGGTGACCATATTCCTCGCCCTCTCTCCTGAAATAATAATGGAAATAATAATGGTGAAATATAAGAAATTGATGTAATTTAGCTACAAGATTTACTATAGCAAAGCATTTTTTAAAAAAAACCCGGAGTCTTTAATCCAATGTATATCAAGATGAAAAAAGGCTGTAAAGACTTTCAAATGTGGTCTAGAATTTATGGTACTATGAGAGAATGGATTGCTACAAGATTTAACTGTCACTTCTTTTGTGGTTTTTCTTGAAATTGTGATTGCTGAAAATTCGTAAAATAGTAGAAATTTATGTAGAAATTACACAAATATGAAACTTACCAACTTTTCCCTCTGAGGTTGGGGGGCGGGGCAATTATTTTGCATTGTTGCCTAATCAACTGCAGCCTTTTCCCTTTTCTAAAATGTAATGCAATACCTAGCCACTTTCATATTTTTAATTTTAATCTTGGCCTTTCATGCGATCCATGTTTTATTTCTTTCCTCTCCTGCTTAGTTCTGTCTAGACTTTTCTCCAGTTTATGAGTCCTCTCTCATAAAGGGAAGGAAAGAGTGCTGCTATCCTTCAGTGCAGTGAACCAATATTAGTGTAATGTAGGGATGAAGATGCTGGACCCCACTTCAAGTCCCTATTTAGACATATTACTTGCAGAGTGAATGTGAGCCCTGACTACTTCAGCCTAACATGTCATCATAGATTACTGTTATGCAGATAAAATAAAACCCCAATTTCCACTGCCTTGAGTTTTCAGAGAAAATGCAATGATTTAATTTAATAAGCAATCTATCCATCATTTGGTTCTCTCCCAAAAACATGCTCTTGTTTTTAATTTCATGGAAGAGTGTTTTCATCAGATTGTTATTCTGTACATGAATGTAACAGGTTGCTGAGGACCAGGATGGGTAATTTAGATGCAGGCAGTCCCTTGGGAAAGCATTAACAAACACATGCAAGCAAGATACTGGCTGTATACTCTCTTTGTTCCAGGATCAATGTATACCTGTATACAAAGGAAAAAAGCAGTGAATGCTTTCCTTTATATCCTAATAACTGTATGTAATACTACCAGCTCTTTTGTTGTCAGAGAACGGAGACAAATTAAAAAATGATGATGGACTTCTTTATTTTATTGACTAAAGTCTTAGTAACTATTGTTTTCGTGCTGTACATCACTTCAGCAGAGAGCGCAAGCAACACCTTTACAGGTGAGTTCTAATGGTACTACAGTAGTTTCATTTCAGGGATAATTTTAATTTAGAACCATAGATTTTGCTTGTCATATAATGCAGCTGGTCATTCATCCTGAGCCCCAATGTTAATCATGGATTTAATATTTCAAATATTTGGTGTCAGTGACTATACTTTCAAAATGATATTTTGTAAAGGAGATGTGAACATCTTTTGTCTCACATTCTTTCCCCTCTCTGAACTTGATGAGACTTTGTTTCATTTAAATTTGTATAGAATTTTAGGTAAACTATGTAAACCTTGGAGAAGATTGTCTTTAATGCTGCTGAAACATCTGTATATATCTTTTAGGAATCCCCCTTTTCTTTTAGCTAGGGGACATATCTAGAGTTTTGTGACCATGCTATAGGTATTCTCACAAAATGGCTGCCAAGATGAGTATTCCAGTTACCAATCACCAGTTTAACCAAAGTCAAACTGCTAAGCTTACTCTCAGCTATCTCTTTTAGCCTTCCAATGACCATTTAACACATCTTTTTGTTTTGTTTTGTTTTGTTTGTTGGGTTGGTGGACATGCTTTCAAACTGGCATTAAGCTATACTTCCTTTAATTATGTTTTGTTAATTGTGTATGTATAAACTAAATTTTGAAAATTGTTATGTTTCATTTTCTGAGATAGGCTGGAATATAGCCAGGAATTCTTGGCTATAAAAGTAATGTTGGAATAAAGATCATACTTGAGACTGATGTTTTGCTTTGAAGCATGCTACTATCCCATTTATTTATTTATTTATTTAAGTTAAAAGAACCTAACAAACAAACAAAATTAGGATGCCTACAGGTTGTCAAAGGATGCCGAAGGACATATCTCCTGATACATAAGAACCCTGTTTGGGATTCTGGATATAAAGTTTTGCCTATACAGTATGTAGTTTTAGAATCTTATTAGCACATTGTCACTTCATAGATCTGTCTGAGACAGCAGAATGAATAAAGCAATTCTGGCGGAGTGCTTTATTTTAAGGAGAAAAAAAATGAAAGAATGTGTTTTCTTTTCCTCCAATACTTGCATTGCTCATTTGCTATAAATTAATCTTCCCCAACTATTAGCATTCCAAGCCTCTCTTCCTAATTTGTTATATCAAGACAGGTGAAAAGAGGCTATGAGTTAGGGAGTTTTAGTTCTTTATTTTCAGCTTTAAAAGATTCTTTCTACTGGATGGTTTGACAGTGATAAGTTTTCTCCACTGTTTTTCTCCATTAATAACTCTATAAAAGGGACTGTGTAATGAAGTGCAAAATATTGCAAATAATCATTGAGGTTATATTTTATAATTATTCTGTTGAATCAATTATTTGGATTGCATTTGATTTTACTTTCTCAAATTTCATTCATGGATTCATATTATGGATCTCACTATTTTGGATATATATGAGGACTGGGGAATTCACCTTTCCTAAAAAACATCCATTGATTCCCAGATTTTTAAATAATAACCTTCTAACTCTCTCTCAGTCACCTCACTTCATAGGATTATTGTTGTGGGAAAACAGGAGGAGGAAGATGTCTTGGATATATTTACCACCTCGAGTTATCTCTAAAAATTATAAAGGCAGAATACCGATAGATAGATAGATAGATAGATAGATAGATAGATAGATAGATAGAT
>NW_020769370.1:448895-498930 GCF_900518735.1 Pseudonaja textilis
GATAGATAGATAGATAGATAGATAGATAGATAGATAGATAGATAGATAGATAGATAAAGCTTTATTATAATAATGAAGAAAGATAAGCAGTTTTCACCCACAATATATTGTACACTGTATATGCAGTATATTTCAAAAGTAATTTAACAAACTTTTCACTGTTCAAGAAAAATCTTTAAATTGTTACTTGAGCAATATAATTTGCCACCAATGAATGTAAAATGTCAGTATTTTAAAGCCATAGTATTTGCCTGGATTATCAATGTCATAATAAAAGATAAGCTAGTAAAATGATAATTAGCCAATAATTATAAACCTTGTAAATATCCAATAAATTTCCAGTAATTGTAGTGGAAAATTCAGCTCATAATTGAAAGGCATTCACATCACATGCACCCACACCAAAGCACATTTTAAATTAGCTTAATGGCAAGCTAAGTCTTGTAACTAAGAGCTATACTGCTGAAAATGCTAATTTGTAAACACATTTTGTTTAGCAATTCTGCCCAGGGGAATAGTAGTTTTCTGAGAGCTGGGCCCTAACCTCTAAACTGTATCTTCAGTGCTTGGTTTTGTTGCTGGATCCTAATTGATGCCAGCAGGACTAGACTGCAATTATTGTTAACTTCAATATTTATTCAGAAGTAAAATATTTTTTTTGGAACAGATTTGCACTGAACCAAATTTGTTTTAAGAATGGCTTGAACAATGTGGCCTCCAATCAAAATAGACAGAATATCAGAGTATCAATAGTAAACAACAGGTAATAATAGAGAAGCCTAAATGATCTATCATGAAAGTTTTAGGTACAAGACATGCTGGCATCAAGAAGAATATGCCACGGAACTCTTTCACATGTGTGAAAACCATCCCAAAGATTCTCAATTGTGTGAAAAAAAAATCTTGATAAAATTATCTGCTTCAGGAGATTACCATATTCTGCTTAATGGCTGGGTCAGTTCTGGGTCTGCTTGGCTTGCTGTATAATAGGTATGTTATATGCTTATTTACTTTATTTTATGCTCCCCATTCCTGAAGGATCTGACTGGATTTTGGATAATTTGTTCTAACATTTGTCATTTGTTGACCAAACGTGATCTTGCATTCTTTCTTCTGGACCTTCAGACCATACTCAAAATCATCAAAATATTGATTGAAAGATTACATGCTATCAAACAAATGTCAACTCTTCGTGACCACTGAATGAATCTGTATCTAATATGGTCTTTCTGTTCTTCTAGTGTGTACTGTTTACCACTGCAGCTGCATCCTACCATCGTTCTGGTCTCCTTCCTTTTATTTTTCAGCATTGTGAATTTACAAGGATAACAAAATCTTATGTTAACAATAGTGAACTTGAATAACATTCAGTTGTTTCCAAGTAGTTTGGTGGAAAGGTACCTTCTATGCCACTAATTCCATTCTAATAGATCACTCTGCTTTCTTTATTTTAGAGAAAGGTATCTCTTTGCTTGGTTACCATTTATGCAATTATTCTGTGATAAAAAATGTGAGCAAAACAGTTGCGTATCAAAAATCATATGAGAAACAAACACCATGTGGATGGATTCCTTGGAGATTATGCACCACAACCTATTACAAAGAAGAGTACCATCCTATTATGGTCCAAGAAGCTGTGAATGTGACAGATTGTTGTGCTGGGTATGAACAAGTGGGTCTATATTGTTCTTTACGTAAGTATAAAACAATGGAAAGACTACGGCCTATGAATTGCAAAACCAACAATAATTGCAGTATAGGGTCAGCAAGTTAGGTCACTTGCCAATATCTGGATGACTTCTAGATAGCAGCAAATAAACTGACTTTTGTTTATTTATAGTGCTTATTCTTCTTTTTTTTCCCCATAAAGCAGATTTGGCAAATATGGTCCATATACAACAATAGCTAGCTGGCTGGCCAGCTGGCGGGCTGGCTGGCTTATTGATTGATTTGACTTGATTTGATTTCTATAGCTGCCCACCTCAGCAAACGATATATATTTTGGGTATTGAAATATAGAAAAAGTGTTTTTGGCTTACATACTTTTTCTCTTTAATCACATACCTTTCAGAGAGCCAGTTTGGTGCACTGGTTAAAGTTCTAGGCCAGGAGATAGAGTTCTAGTCCTCCCATAGGCATGAAGAACCAGCTGAGTAACTTTGGGCTATTTTCTCTCTCTCAGCCCAACTCACCTCACAGGTTTGTTGTGTGGAAAATAGAAGGAGTAAGGAGTATTAAATGGGTTATTTATAAAAGTAATTAATAATAAAATAATAAAGGAGAAAAGGAGTATTATATGAGTTATAACAATAATAAAGGCAGGATAAAAATATTTTAAAAATACAAATAATTTTCTATGCATTGAAGCAAATCCCTGATGTTCCTTAAAGTTGATGTATCTTGTGGAGAAACCCACTGAAGTCCAGGTTTGCTCTTTTATGGGTGGTCCTTTCCAGGAACAGTCTGATTAGGACATGAATTCATTTCAGTGAACCTTTCTAGTGGATTTTTTATTTCAAGTTTATAAGCATATGTTCAAAGGTCAAATGAATTTCCATATTTGACAAGCTGAATATGAAGTGACTTCCTTCCAATGTAAAAGAAAAATCTTTTTATGTCACCAATATTTATATGCTCAACAATTTTAAGACCCCTCCCTTCATTTTGACTTATTCATTTTAAATTATTTAGGAAAAGATAGTAAATTCCAGGCTAAACCAATCAATAAATAGAAGCTTCAAATAAGAGTTAACTCATGGAATCTTTGGAGATGTTTTTTAAAACAGCTTGCCAATTACCTTCCTAGGGCTGGTAGAGAGTGACTGGCTTTGTGGCTAACTCACACTCTCCTGGCTTCCAGCCCAG
Organism: Pseudonaja textilis; assembly: GCF_900518735.1. Next base: position 451,761 of record NW_020769370.1, read on the forward strand.
TGCTTTAATCACTACACCAGACTGGCTCTAATATCACATTGTCATTATTACTTAAATTCCTATATTATCTTAAATGCATTTTATGCATTCAGTATAAGAGTACTGTAGCTATTCTCTGAAGTGCACATAAACCTATATGCCATTTCTTCAGTTTCATGATAAAAAAGATAAGATTAAATAAATCTGTTTGAAATTAGGCATTATTTGCTAGTCCTTATTCATTTAAAAACCATTAGTTATAGTCTAAAATACATTCATTTAGGTAAATGACATAATATGCACTGAAGATTTCTCCTTTGATATATACAGTAACTAAGTCACAGAACAATATTTCTATTACTCTGATTATAGGCATGATGTTGGTCCTTTCTTTATCCTTTCAAAAATATTTATTAATAAAAGAAATGACTTCCATTGTGCACATGTGCTTGATCTTTCAAGACAGATCAACACTACTCAAAAAGTTATATTCTTTTTCCCTCTTTCAGTGCCAGAATCAGATTCTGCCTTGATTACTATTTTCAACTATTTCATATATTTTACAACTGGGAATTTTTACTCCAAATGTAATATACTGTATATTTTATAATATATGAAGGAGGAGATTGTATCATTGAGTTACTATATCATTGTATCATTGAGTTGAGTGCCTGACTAGCTGAAATACAATGTAAAGTACTATTCATCAACTTCTAATATTGCACATCCAATTTTAGTTTTTCTAGTCTGTGATATCCTTTTCTTTCCTTCTGTTTTGACATTTATTAAGTGTGCAACATTATGATTTCTCATTTTGTCTCTCTGATTATGCCCCATTTTTCTGGACCATAATATCCCATTGAGTTACAGAAGACAGTAGAAATTAGCACTCATGGAATTGTATTGACTAATAAGCCAGTATATATTGCTAACAAGCCAGTCCTAAATCAGAGAGTGAACACATATAATCACTGCATAATCAGTGAAAGATTATGAATTTAATTTGTGGCCTTTTCCTTTTAGTTCATATTTGGTAGATCTATAATACCTCGGATTTTAAAAGTTTAATATGTAATTTAGAAGAGAGAGCCAGTCTTATCTAGTTAAGGCACCAGTCAATTCTTGTCACATCCAACCATCTGTTGATCAGAAAAACAGACCCTGCATCTGTGGGAAGATATTAGGAAGGGGAAAAAAGTAATTTAGAATATTCATATATTTCAATTACATTGCTCACCAACATGTAGCCATGCCCATTTTCTTTAATTGCTACCAACATACTGTAGATTTGGAATTTTTCAGAATACATGTCAATGCTAATAGTAACTCTAGCAGTTCAGAATAGGCTAATGGTATTGTAAAACTGTAAAATCAAAATTTGTTAGATTAGGTAACCTATTCATGTGGTTCATATACTGTATATTAATAAGAAAAAACAGTTTCCTTGACCTTAAAACATTTCTACCCTATGACTATGGGTATTCCTGAGTAAATGTTACATATACTGGTAGTTTCATAGTGATCAAATAAAATTTCAGGAGAAAATGATTAGGGAGGTTTGGTAGAAGAGATATTCTGAATTATATTCTGATATTCTATAATAAACAGGCAAAATCATCTCCATCTGGAGAAAAACTCTTAGGGAAATAGCACCACTTGACTTATAATAGAGCATCTCAAGCTTGCCAAAGATAGATTTAACAAGGTAAACTTATCTTCAACTGCATACAGATATGGGCTGCCCTAATCAGATTAGAGGCTCTTCCTGCTCAGGAGAATTTGCAAATTATCTGGGGATATACAGATCTGTCTTATTTATTTCCCTAGTAAAGGTTAAAGCATTTTCCAGACCTCATAGTGCTAATATTTATGAATGGTATTATCTAGACATATTCTTTATCAACTTTTTCTTTTCATTATTTATTAATCAGTGGGCAGATTTAAAAGAGTGTGTAACTGAATGGCTCTTAATGTTTCCCTTGATATTAAAGTACTTATATCTGGATTCTAAATAATTAGAAATGAGAGGTGTTTTTAGAGCGCTTTAGATTTTCCCTAGATGCTGTCACTGGAGGATCTATTCTTGGATGCTATATTTATGTCTATATTGCACACCCAAAAGTCAATTTAAGTAGCAGATAATGGTCACTGAAGTGCACGTGCTTTGTTTTGTGTAAAATTAGGGGGAGCGTATTTAATACATGATGAATTATATAATTTAATCACTTAGATTTAACATTAAATAAATTAAATGGAATTAAAGTATTTTATGGAATGCTTTTCTCTTTCTTCCGATTACTAATTTTATTGATTAATTAACATATAGGAAAATATTCCCTGGCAAATTGTGATTGGCTGTGATTTACTGAGACAGAACCTCAAAACAGGTTTTACATTCATTGCAAATGGTTTCTAGCAAGCAACAAATGAATCAGCCACATAAAATGTGCACCAGCCGTTTACTGGCTTTCTGCATGCACTAGTTGTCATGGGAATATGAATCATACTGAGTTGTCCTTGTCTCATCTTAGCTTATCAGGCTACTTATGAATATTTCTCTTACAACAGCCATAACCTCTTAATCTGAAAACTTTTCAGAACATATGGCAGACCTGGCAAAGTTAAAAAAATAAATAATAAAATACAGTAAATAAAAGCTTTTGGAAAAAAGCAGCACCATAACAATTCTATTTCCATTATTATTACATGGTTTTCAGGGGACTTTTCCTTGAAGGAAGACATTGACAAGGTTAGGGGTCGCCAACCTTTTGGACCTCAGGGACCACCAAACTCATAATTTTAAATCGCATGGACCAGAGACCCTGGGAAAATCCCAAAAAAAGTCTGCTGGAAAATTCACCCCGTTTTCTTACCAATCAATTATTTTTTTATCTGGGATTGCAGGATACTGTCTCCAGCTCCGTTCTCAGGGGGAGAGAGGAAGAAAGAGAGACTTTTGGCTTCATGCAAGGAAAGCAGAAGAAGCAACAGAAGTCTTTCATTCTCTACCCCAAACTCTGTTAGAAATGAGTCTGTGTGAGACGTGTTGCGCTGGCACAGCCTCTTGGAGCAGGATGCCTTGCAGGGTCCCAAAGACTCATTTCTGGCGGAGTTTGGGGGACAGAAAGAAAGTCTTTTGCTGCTTTCCTTGTGTGCAGCCAAAAGCAGAAGAAGAAATAAACAGAAGCAGACTGGTGGCCAGGTCAGGTGTGTGGGGTGAGTGGAGCAAGTTCCCCCCCCTCCCCCCTTTCCCCCCTCCCCTCACTACCTTGTGTTTTCGCAATGCAAGTGACACAAACCTTGTGTTCCCATGGCCCATGTGGGCGGTGCAGCCTTGTGTTCCCATGCAGCCTGGATTAATTACTTTGGAGGGTGCTCTGCGGACCACCAAAATTTTCTCACGGACCACCAGTGGTCCCCGGCCCACTGGCTGGCAGACACTGGACTAGGTAATATTTTTCCAGGGATCTCTAAGAATTTATTTCACTCTGAATCCTATATTAATAAGAATTTGACAGTCTTTTCAGAAACATGCTAAAGTTTATGCTATAAACACTATACTAGGATTACAGTATTATTTGGCCATTGATATTTTTTGTTATCAATAACTGATATAAATGCATTAGCTCCCACTTATTTTGTATGATTGATTTAGCTTGAAGCCTATTGGTTTTGAATTAATGGAAGTTTTGTTAGATTATTTACGTAATGTTGCTTTGTGCTTTTTATCTTTCTATTTTAAGTATCCTTTATTTCTTACTTATTTTTAACAATCAAGAGATGAAAATCTTTGGCTTTCTGGATGGTACAGTACTGTAATTCCCAGGAGTCCAATTCAATATGACCAGAAGTGAGGGATGCTGGGAATTTTTATTCAGGAACAACTGGAGGGTCACATGTTTCCCCTCCCTGGGTGCAATTACCTTTGGTGGGAAAAGCATTACTTCAGTGTAATTAAATGCACTTCTAGAGCTGATTAAATGTAATGCTCATAACTATGCTAAGCATTCTAGTAGATGGATTCACACAAAATAGCATCTCTTGACATTGATATACTCTAGACGAAAGCAATCAATCCCGAAATGAGAGGGGAAAGTACTGTTTATTCACCATTAACATCAAGGGAATGACTGACATTTATATTTCTCTGATTAGAGTACTGGAATGCTGTTAGGTCTTGTTATCAGAGAGGTACAGATGTGAGAGGCTGGCTTTCATTTTCATCTGCTTAGCTGGCATATAAAGATTACTTGAATTGGAGGTAGATTTAGATTTCTGTATTGCTGGAAACCTTCGTCATCTAATTTTTGCACAAAATGTTGCTGGTGGCCTGCAAAGTTTCAGATCAAGTCAGATATTTTTTTACAGTTGAAATATAATTGCCATTATTTATTGCTCCTTTATATCATTTTTATTAAAATTAATTTCTGCATTAAACCAGGGAAATTGCATTAAAATAGTGGGACTGACCTTTGATATCAGCTCTTTCTTTCTACCATGCAACTAGCATCAGTCTAATCAGGACCCTCCAGTGACACTAGTTTGTCACTATGCCCTACCTTTTTATGGTGGTGAAATCATGTAAATCACCTTATAAAGTATTTATAATTTCACAGCAAATGCTTTCCAGTAGCTACTGTGGTGGCCACTCCCAGAGATATCCTAGAGCAGGAGTAAGGAACTACGGCCCTTTTATGGCTTGTGGACACCAAAATTCTGGAAGTTGAAATCCACAAGTCATATTGAATTCTGGGAGGTGAAGTCCACAATTCATATTGAATGCAAGTGCATAAGAGGTGTCATTTTCATGCCATAACAGTTTGTATGAGATACTACAACAGGGCTGTCAAACTCGCAGCCTGTGGGCTGGATACATCACGTGTTGGCCAAGCCATGCCCAGTTTAGTGAAGGGGGGGGAAGTCCTGATATGTCATGTGATGCCACCATGATGACGCAGGTTTGACACCCTGTACTACAATGAATCCCTTCCGTGGGCTATTTCATTGCCATCCTGACTCCATGAATTGGATGAAATTATAATAGTGATTATTATGAAAGGGTTGATAATACTTTCCACATTATAGAAAGCTGATTATATAATTATGAATTACCAGTAACAGTAATTCTATGTGTTGTTTGCAATCATGTAAAATAATATGATAAAATCTATAAAAATCCAGAATAATTCAGTATAAAATAAAAATCAACTGTATTTGAAAAAGGTACAGCCAAAAGAATCAAGCAGTACACATAGGCACTAATACTAGTAAACTATCAAAAGGATTAAAACAGCAATCATCTTTAAAAACCACTGGTGGTGCCAATAAATAAATAAGTTGATTGTCAAAATGAAAACAGGTCTGAAGTTTATCAGGCTTCTCTGGAGAAGGCCTTCTGTTATCATTTTAGAGACCTTTCCTCAGAGAGCCACCCTTCAAACCTCAAAATCAGTTTTCTTAGAAATGAGTCATAAAAAGTAAAGAACTAGAAATATACTGGGTAGGTACTAAGTTTCCAAATAGTGTACAGCTCTCTACTTCCATGAGTGAAAACCCGTGTTTCAAATTTTGTTCCAAAGTGAGCTGGAAGCTAGTGTGAAAAAGGACCAGCATAATTTATGTAAAGTGTCTGAAGCCAATTCAAAACTCTCTTGACTATCTTTTTCACCAGCAAAAGATTTGGTTTCCTCTTCAAGGCAGACTAGTACCCAAGTTAACAATGGTTTCAGGCATGGCATTCAACTTCAGATAAGGTTTATTACCCTAATCCAGAAATAGTTGCATCAAAGAGGCCAAGGGCTTCTGATATTGTATAATTAAAGGTCTAAATCCACATTTAGGTTTCTCAGTGGGGAATATAGATACTATCTGGACAGAGGTGTGGAAGAATGGACTTTATTCTTGCTCTCTCCCTGTCTTCATGTTTTGCCTTGACATTAGTCATGACTTAAGACAAGGTAACAACAATTAAAAAGAGAGGGAATTCTAGAATGTGTTTCCAATGGCTGACTATTGTCTCTGGGACTAGAACCCATTGAGTCAAGAATATTTTCTTCTCTGCTTCTTCAAAATTCCGTGGAAAAGAACTTTTGAATCTGATGTTCATAGGCATCAGTAAGGTTTGGTTCAAAATAAACTTAAAAGAAAATTCCATTGAGGATGGTTAGGTTCTACGATGTATCTAGAGAAACTAGAATCTTGGCCAGTGAGTGTACTTTTCTTTGTAAAATGTTCTGTTTTGTAGCCATAAACAGATCCAACGAGTTTGCTTCAAGACCTGGTGCCTGTCCCATGAAGATAGGGGAAGCATTAAAGAGTTCATGTGTGTCTGACATGGATTGTCCAGAATATAAAAAGTGCTGTAAGACATCCACGGGAGTCTATTGTTCAGATCCTGTTCCAGAAGGTATAGTAGTACAATAGTGTCATGCTACTTATTCTTTTCTTCTTTGGATATAGGGGAGTTGAGGCAGAGGATCTGATTTGTGGGTCTTTTCTTCTTAAGCAATCTTGATCTGATATTTTAGGTGTGTTTCAAAATTCTGTCAGGGTTTTCACACAAAAGAGATCAATTATTATGTAGAATATATGAGTCTCATACATAATTCTGATTGGTTGGTTAAATGCATATATTGTCACACTTTGTGAGTCTCAGCAGTTAATCAAGACCACCGAAAATGAGAAGTACATTATGTTAGTTCAGCACCTATGCACTAATGTAAAGTTCTGACTACCACCTGATTGTTTTTTCTTTCCATTTCTAGAACGAACAGTGACAAAATACTGGTATAATGTGTCAGTCCTTGTGAAAACAGATTTCAGTGAATTATACAAAGTGGATCCAAGACTTCTGAATCATTCACGTCTTTTGCACTCTATGGTATGAATCAACAGAATAGTAATATATAAACTGTACTGTATATTTCTGTTGATATAAAAAAGCCCAGCCTATACTCGAATGCCACCTACTGGGCAAAGAAATTATAGAATATACAGTTCCTCTTACATTTCAGATAAACCCCTTTTTCTGATGCGTTTACTGGCAAAACATTGCTTGAACATGAAAATGTTCTTAAAATGAATAATGTTAAATTTTTATTAAATATTATTTAAAATGGTTTAAAATATATTTCAATGTAATTAAAATAAATTATAAAATTCTGACTAAAATAACGCCTCTTTAATAGAATTATCATGTGTTAAGTTAATACTGAAACGTTTTTAAAGTGTTAGAAAGGATCTAATTTTGATTGCATTGTTTTTCATTTTATAAATAGAATTTAAAGAAAAAAATACTTGTCTACAATGTATTTTATAACATTTAAGAAGAGTTCCTCTCTTTTCCAGATTACTGGAGCACTGTGGCCAATGGACATCTCTGTGTATCATATCCAGACAACCAAGTCAGAAACTTATGCAGAGACATTAGTGTCTCATGTCCTGGTTGGACTGCAGCAACTGGTTCCATTGGTCAATATTTCTTCTTTGCTGAAGAAAATTGTGATCAGAGTATATGAAGTTATTGACGTTGTTGTACAAGGTTATTATTACAGATATATTTGACTGAAGAGCAGCTCTATAAAATAGAGAGATTTTTAAAATTTCTGTTTTTACTTTATGTTTGGATTTTCAGGATTAGAAAACAGGATATCTAGTGTGACAAGCCATTTTCTAGGGTGTGAGGAGGGGGGCTTTCAGAAAAGAGTAAATCTCTTGTATACATTATGTGAATCTCAAGTACAGTTTGTCATATATGATAACCTGAAAGCTGAAGATCACAATACAAATCTATCTTTTGCCACAGCATTTAGCTACATGGAGTAAACATTCACATCAAGTCCTTAATATAATGATTGCTTTCACTTCAGTGCAATCACAGAGTTAAATCAGCATCTACACTTAAGGCCTAGTTTTACTTATTCTTTAATCTGGGGGAAAATGTAGGAAAAAAAACCCCAAAGCTTGTATAACGACTAATCTAAAACTTATTTCAGCAAATGCAATTATTAAGCTGTAGACATGCAATCTACCGGCTAGGCCGTCTTTTCGGGGGTGACTTAATTTCCCCCCCCTGCATACTCGGGTGAGTGTGCAGTGACAGCTTGGATGTTGACCTTGGCGTTGGTGGGGCACTTCTGCCACTGTTGCTTTTCCTTCTCCCTTGCTGCCGCAGCATTTAGAGCAACGCCGCGGCATTTTGGCACAGCCAGGTGCGGCCAGCCAGGGCTCCTCTCTGCAGCTGGAGCCCAGCGGAGACACTCGGCTTCAGGTGCTCCTGTCGCTGCCTTCCCTTTGCCTTCGAAGGTAAAGCCAATTATTTTAAAAATGACGCCCTACTACAACAAAGACTCCCCTGCCTGAGAGGGCAGCCCAACCCCACGTAGGGAGGCGAATCTCCCGGGGCCGTAGAGCAGGATCGGCCCACCTCAGGAGAAGCGCCCAGCTGCCATCCCTGCCTGGCGCCGGGCAGAATGTGAAGACCTTTGCCTGGGGTGCCCAGCACAGCTTACAGGCGGGCCATCTTTCCTGGCAGCAGAGCTCTCACCAAGGCAGCGAGCGCCTCCCCGCTGGACCCTCTCGCCAAGGCAGCGAGCGCCTCCCTGCTGGACCCTCTCACCAAGGCAGTGAGCACCTCCCCGCTGGACCCTCTGCTCATCCCACCAGGGCTGGGCAGAGCCAGGAAAGCAAGCCGCAGGTGCGCGCCCGCCTGCCAAGCAAAAGAGCCAGGCCGACCTGAGCTTGGCTTCCTTCCCAAGTCCCTCCAGAGTGAACCCGAAGGGGCCAGCGGGAGAGGCTTCCCGAGGCAGTGATAGCACCCACCCGTCCACGGACAGGGAGGCGAGGTGATGGCAGTGCTGCCGGCGGAGAGAGCCCAAAGCCGCCCGTCCTTTCCACCCCTCGCCCAGCCTGTCCCCCTCCCCACGCATCTTCAAATGCGCCGGCAGCTCAAAACACTTCAGCGGAACGGACATCAGGCAGAGGCGCTGACTCAGTGGGGCTCAGCTCAGAGGAGGACGCAGCGCAGGCTGTCGCCTTGCCTCCCTGTCCACGGATGGGTGGGTGCTATCACTACCTCGGGCAGCCTCACCTGGTGGCCCCTTCAGGTTCGGGCTGGAGGGACTTGGGAAGGAAGCCAAGCTTGGGTCGACCTGGCTTTTTTGCTTGGCAGGCGGGCGCGCACCTGCGGCTTGCTTTCCTGGCTCTGCCCAGCCCGCATGGCTCTGGTGCGGCCCTGACGGGATGAGCAGAGGGTCCAGTGGGGAGGCGCTCGCTGCCTTGGTGAGAGCTCCACCACCAGGCAGAAGGGCCCACCTGACAGCTGCGCTGGGTGCCCCAGGTGAAGCTCTTCGCACTCTGCCTGGTGCCAGACAGGGATGGCAGCTGGGTGCTTCTCCTGGGGTGGCCCGATCCTGCGCTGCGGCCCCAGGAGATTCGCCTCCCCAGTTGGGGTTGGGCTGCCCTCTCGGGCAAGGGAGGCTTTGTCGTACTGGTAGTAGGGTGAAAAGAATTGGCTTTGCCTTTGAAGGCAAAGGGAAGGTGGTGACAGGAGCGCCTGAAGCTGAGTGTCTCCGCCGGGCTCCGGTTGCAGGGAGGAGCCCTGGCTGGCTGTGCGTGGCTGTGCCAAACGGTGCGGCATTGATCTAAGTGCTGTGACAGCAAGGGAGAAGGGAAAGCAACGGTGGAGGAAGGTCTCCTTATATGAAGTGCCCCACCCACGTCAAAGTCAACGCAGGCAGCACCATATCCAGGTATGCAACAAAACTACTTCCTAATGGCAAGCCCCCCCCTGCCATTCCCCTCCATTTCGCATGTTTAATATAGGCCTTAATTTGGGGGGGGGGCTTAATTTGATTTCATGCCGATAAAACATGCTGGGCCTTCCTATTGGTGGAGGCCATATTGTTAGAGAAACATGGTAGTATTTACCTAGGGCAAATATCTCCTGTCAGTAGGGGACAAGGAGAAAACTTGTAGCTTGATTGTATATCATGGGTCAAAAAGATTGCCATTGAGGGTATGGCCAGTCACAACCCCAATGGTGGCATTCAGCAGGTTCGCACCTTATTCGGGAGACACGTTTGTTAACTTTCTGAGTAGTTTGGAGAACTGGTTGTTGGAAGAAATCTCCTTTTGTTTTTTCCCCCACTTTACAGGGCTAATCCTGTCAGGAAGGCAGGAAAGAAACATTTTGGTGTTGTTTCTAGCCTAATCCTTATCTTTATTGCCCTGCTTACAGAAACTGCCGCTCCGGTTAAGTTTTATTAAATTGTAACAGATAATGGTTCTTGCCAGAGCCAGAGCTTCTTGAAGTTTTTTTTTCTCCTTTGTTAGTACTTTGCTTTTCTTTGCTTTATTAGAGGCTTGACTTTCTTAAAGGGAAAGGGTTGTTTTAAGCTTTTTACACTGCTTTACTGGTTCGTAGCACTATCCTTTTGGGGTATACTTCCAAGAGGCAGGATACAAGCTTGGCACTCTGTCTGGGTTTTTTTTCTGCCTTTCTGAGGGCATGTGATCTTGCCTTAAATCTGGATGATTTCCTTAGGATATGTTGTGAGGTGAGTGAGATCGGCTGGTATCTTTAAGTGGTGCAAATGGATCTAATGATTGCTTCTCCTGGGTGGGAAAGGGTGCTTTGTCAATTCATTGAGCACAGGAGTCTCTTGTCTATGGGGATTCTTCAGTCAGCCAGGTCATGGCTGTCCTAAAGGTGCTTTTTTCAAGAGGCAACTGGACTTTCTTGGTTTCTTTTGCATTGTTTTTGGAGTAGCCAAGGCACATGATTGCTCACTGATAGTAAGGTTTTAAAAAAGGAGGAAGGGATATGGATCCTCCAATTAGTTTTAGTTTTCTCTCATGATAATAAGGCTTAGTAACTTGGCACAGGCTTGAAGTTTATTTAGATACCTGTGGCATATACTAATTTTATTGTGACCCTGACAAGCTTAGGAGGTTTGAATCTGGGTCCTCTGTATAATTCATTAATTTGTCTCTTTAGCTCAGCATTTTGTAGCCCAAATATGCCCACCCACTTTCTGAAGAGCTTAAACAATCACTCTGCTAAAGGGTTTCACTTTATGAGCAAGAGTTCGCTGCTGATAGTTATCATTGCATTTAAACTATTTTAATTCCTCAAGGTGCTCTGGCACCCTGCCTGATTTGTAACTCTGGCTTGTGGGTATTTTTAATCTAATGATTGGTATTTAGGGGAGCTTTTTTCAAGCAAAGAAGCTTTTTGTATTTTTGTATGGGTAATCATTGACTTACAATAGTTCATTTAGTGACCATACAAAGTTAAAATGTCACTGAAAAAAGTGACTTATGACCATTTTTCACACTTATGACCATTGCAGCATCCCCATGGTCATGAGTGATGTTGATTGGCCATGCCACTCAATCACATGCCCATGTTTGTGAATTTATACATTAAAATATGGAAATGATGCCAAATATTAAATTATAGAGTGGTAGGAAATTCTGGTCAGGACAATTTTTTAATTTTTCAATTTTCTACATAGTGTCACAAAAACATTCCTTTAAAATAAGTGCAAACAAATTTGAAAAACCAACCTAATCCAACCAACCAACCAATGCTAAATAAAGACCATATTATTGCACCTTCTCCTTCCCTGCCAACGCCTTAATATTTATTAATGAGAAAAGTCTTTAACAGTTTCTCTAAAAATTATGAAAGAAGAAACCGATCCATATATATCCATGTATATATTCAAGTGAACATCCTTTAGGTTCCAGAATTTGTCAAAGAATACAAAAGGAGATATCATCTCAAATCAAACCTCTTTTTTTGGTCATTTTTCACTAACAGACCAGAAGTGATAGGAGGGTAGATAAATGTTAAAAAGAAGACAGAAATACATATGCTATATAACAAAACATTGCCTCTATATTGTCTGTACATTCCATAGCTGATTAAATCTTGCAGCTAGCTTTTAGGAATACCTACTTGCTTGTGAACATGTTTCATTATTTTTTTCTTTGATCCAGATTGTGATCATGATATACCCAACATTCTGATTAAAAATATGCATTCTTCTAATTTGCTGAGAAATTCAAGATCTGCACCACCTGAAATCCATGTATCAGTAGATTCTGAATGTGGTAAGTTGATTTATATTTTAAAATCATTTATTTTTAAATTTTACTTTCTTTAGGGCCTGTGGGGCCTGCTTTATTTAAGCATGTTTGCTCTTTTAATTGTGCCTACACTATCATTTATTTAACATTTCTCTGTATATAAAGGAACCAATGAATACTTATGTAAATTAAACAAATTAATTGACCTACTGATACATTTTGTTTGTAAGTATATCTTACCATTTCAGAACAATAGATTACTGTTCAGTATAGTTTATGAGAAAGCTTTTGCCTTGAAGACTTTCTTAAAGTCTTAATAGCATTTGAAAAAGTTAGATTTATAGAATGAAGTGCTGATCTTTTACAGATTGCTGCTTAAAGAATGTTAATGATTAAGATTTATATATTGGTGCTTAAAGAAGAATAATGATTGCTCAGTTGCTCATTCTGCTTCATATTTTAACTGCTTTAATCAAAGCACATCCTTTTACATAAATGAATACATATTTAACTCCTATCAATTTTGGCATATGAGATTTATTGTTTGGAGTACCACAGAATTATTTGTGCAACTATAATCCAATAAATTTGTTTATTCATTCAATTGGGAACAATATTTCAGTTGCAAGTCCCAGAGTACCTTTAAGAAATAAATAAAAAGTGCTTTTTCACTCAGTTTCTAAACTTTGATATGTCTGATTTTTTTTAAGGTAATGTGGGGATTTTGGTCTTGTGTGAATTCATATTTGTGCAAGCTGCTTTGCTGCCTTGAGTGGACTTCGTATTATGTTCCTTCTGTAGACCTATGGTCAAAAGTTCTTTTCCTAATCTCCTGGCCAGCAGTAATAGGAATTTCAGTTTAATATATTTGTAAGAGATCAGATTGGAGAAAACAGTTTTTTAAAAAAGCTTTGTTGCACATTCAGATACATGGAAGTTATTCTTCAAATAGTTTAAGCTTCAGAGTAAAGACACAACTACTGAACTGTTTATTTCTTTTTCCTCCCTTTGCCCCTAACAATCTGAAGGGTCAGCTTTTAACCTGACCATTCAACCCTTGGGGCCAACAGAAACAATCCATGAGTCCCACATGTTCAGTGGAAACAATCCTGAATCCTGAGGGACACATGTGATGACAGTTTCACTTTGGTAGCCTTGATGTGAAGGAAAATGTACATTTTTCTGTTGAATTTAATGGAACATTTCTACATGCTCCGACTGCACAAAGAAATGCGCCAGAAGCTCTAGAGCAGGAACAAATAGGCATTTGAACATAACATTTATAATGGAACACGTGAACTGCTTAGGAAATTATAGCCAAATAGTTGTTTTAGTTTAATCCTGAAATTCAGACAATTTGAATTTTGTGTGCATTTGCTAGCCTTGAATAAAATAAGATGAGTTGATTATAACAGAACAGGTAAATGGATCTGTGGGCACTTTTGAGTGAACTTACTTTGGTTCCAAGAGGAAGATTAACTAAAAACTGATCTTTTACTTTCCAGAGAGGGTGACTAGTATTTGATAGACTAAACTTCCAATCAGCTCTAATGACTAGTGTCATTCTCCAACTTCTTCAGCCAAATGACAGCAGAAATAGAACAGGCCTGACCATTTTGTAAGATTGTCCATGGTATCATTTCCAACAAGATGGGTGACATATACATTTAATAAATAAAAAAAATCTATACTACTTGCCAATCAGCAAATGAACTTAGTGGAACAATCACTTACTTATTATATTAATATGAAATAAAATTTAAAAAAAATCCCTAGCCACTTAGGTCTAGTCAAAGTAAGAGCATCTATTGCCAGATAAACAGCTGAATCCTAAATAGCTTAGTGTTTAATTTCATTCCATGGCAAAAATGTACAAATTTTCAGAAACCACACAAAAGGCTGCCCTTCTATAGACAGGTGGTTTGTTGTTGTTGTTTTGCATAGCATCACAATCAGGAATGCCAAGATAGACCACCTTATATTTCTACCCTAAAGGTTGAGGAAATAATTTCTGCCCCTCAACTATGAATCAAATTGTGCATTGACTTCCTATATTGCTAAAAGGAAATACTAAACTAACTATGTTATGCAGTTAAAGTGCATGTCTATCATTCCTTAGCCACACAAAATATGACTGTAGAAGGTTTTTATTTTCCTAAAATATGATAACTCCAGGGGTGGGCTTCTACTGGTTTGTACCGGTTTGGGCGAACTGGATGTTAAATTTGCATCTGGTTCGCTGAACTGGTATTTGAACCAATCAGCTGGCCCCGCCCACCCCTCTCCTCTCCTCCCCTCCCTGGAGTTTCCACTTGGCCCATTTTCGATGCAGGTAAATGCAGGGTCTGCGCGGAGGCTCTGGGAAAGGGAAAAAATGGGCCTTCCAGAAGTCTGGAAATGGGCCTGTTTCTGGCTTCCAGAGGGCCTCCACAGCCCGGGGGAAGCAAATTTTGTCCCCCACAGAGGCCCTAGGGAAGTCTCCAGACCCTTGGGAAGGTGAAAAATGGCCCTCCTGGAAGGTCCAGTAGGCCACACCCACCCAGCAACTGGGCAGTGAACCTGTTGCTGGGATTTTTGAATCCCACCCCTGGATAACTCTCACTCATTTGTTGTTGCAGAATCTCCTTCTATTAGAAACCACAAGATCTTCGGTGTAACTAGCAGCAGTTTTAAAGCATCCTGGAGTATAAATTCTTCGCAGAATCATTCATTCCGAGCAGAAGTGTACAAAAGCAATGAACTTGTTGAAAGAATGGAAACCACAGATATGAACCTAACTATGTTAAACCTAGAAGCAGGTGTAATGTATACAATGAACATCAGTTATGAAGCTTGTGGTAAAAATATTACTTCCAGTAGAATTGTGAAAACAGGTACTGTATGCAATTATATCTACTATTTTATTCAATTGAAAATATTTTTTCTAACAAGTCAATTTTTCTCCTAAAATGCTCCCTAATTTGAGATGATAGTACTTGTGGTGGGATCCAACTAATTTAACAACTGGTTCATCCTAAAGACCGGGTGAGCGTGGCTGCATGGGGTCATGTGACTGAGTGGGTGTGGCCAACTCAATGTCACTCACAGCAAGGTGGGGCGGGTGGGCCGAAGCGGCGGTGGCTGGAGCCTTAAACTTATCTTTGTGCAGCAACAGCAACGGGGATTCTCCGACACCTCATCTTTTGCTGGGTTTTGCTGCCCAACAGTCAAGGTTTTTAAAAAGGGGGTTGCAGCAGGAAACAGCAGGCAGCTGCTTTTGGCCTTTGTTGGTGCATCTGGGCCCCGCCCCAAGACACTGGTCTGCAGCTACTACCAGCCTTTTTTTTTTCAGAATGAGAATCCTGCAGCCGGTGCTCTTTTTCAGCATGAGAAGCCTGCAGCCGCCAGTCTTTTTCAGCATGAGAAGCCTGCAGCTGCCACTCTTTGCCGGCATGAGGATTCTCGCGCCAACAAAGATGAGCGGGTACAGGATTCTCGTGCCAGCAAATACCGGTGACTGCAGACTTCTCAGTGGGGTGGACACAGCGAGGCAAGACCACCTTCTGGGCCCTGCTCTGGGCTTCTGCCTGTTCAACCTCCGCTCCGCCTCAGGTCCCACATCCAGCCCACAACAAGGGGACATGCTGATTCCAGGCCAGGCCAGCCGACAGATGGGTGAGCGGGTGGGGGAAGCATTTTCTCTCACGCATTGCACCTGGAAGGCCCTGTGGAAGCCTAAGTTGGGGCCAAAAGGGAGCTGAACCTCACCATGTGTCCCCCCCCCCCAAAAGTGGTCCTTCAACTGAGTGTAGCAAGCCCAGAATGGATCTTCCTTCCCTACCTTACCTTCTAGCCCATGGGGCTCACACCATTCTCAAAGTGGCAGCCCAGCATGTGGGCAGAGGCCCCGAGTAAGGCCAGAGCCAGGGACTTGAGCATCTCCCAGCGAAGGGTGAATGGGTGGCATGTGGGCGTAAGAATGGCGAGAGCCAGACCTGAAAAGCGACCAAGTCTCACCGTGTCTACCCTGAGGCAGCTCTTCGGTACTGCACCTTACCTTCACGGGCAGCTGCGGTGAGCCGAGTGGGCGAGGTACGGAGATCAGCTAGGCCGTGTGGTCTGAATGAGCAAGCAGAGGAGCCAGAGAGTAGCTGGGCGTGGGCATGATTCTAGCCACCAGCCAAAGTGAGCAAGGTGAGATAGGGTGGGCAGGGTAAATTGGGCAGGGCCAGCCAGTGGCGGGATTTGCTGGTTCGCCGAACTGCGCAGAATCTTAATAACCAGTTCACCCAAACTGGTCCAAACCAGCTGAAGCCTACCTCTGTAGCCTACTGTAAATCTGAAATGCCTTAAGTGTCTAATTAAAATTTGGGAAGCATTAGGGTTTTATTGATTTGTCTGTTCTCATATGCTTTACCTCTCATTGTATCACTGTCTTAATGCTGTATTCTAATACTGTATCTTTTAGATGCCTTGATATTTGGTTTAACTCTAAGGATCTTGAACTATAACTTCACTAACCAGTTTCTCAATGTGAGCAGCAGAGAATACCAGAATTTTTCTAGAACTTTGATGGGCAAGGTAATGCTAAAACCCGTTATATATTTGAAATCTCAGAATAAATTTTATGTAATGCAATAATGCAACTATACTGACAACAATGATTTTCTTATTTATTTTAGTTTAACCTAAAATTAAGCTGTAGGCATAGAAAATACTGTGTTTCCCCCAAAATAAGACCAGGTCTTATATTTTTGGGGGCCACCAACAATGCACCAGGTTTTATTTTCAGGGAAGTCTTATTTTTTTCCCCAGTACCAAGAGGCAGGGGGCAGGCTCCCTCATGCCTCCTTGCCAAATAGTCTTAAAAGCAGCTTGGTCCACAAAACAGCTGAACTGCAGGTGAGCTTCTGCCACCAGCTCCAAGAAACATGGATGCTTTTGCAGCCTCAATCTGCAGGTGCCAGGCATACAGCTATGCTGAGCCCAGTGCTTTCAGGCCCTGGTGGGTGCTGTAGTTCTCTTGCCAGTTGTACAAGGCAGGCATGAGGCATAGCTGTAAGCCAAGTGCCTGCAGCATCAAGTAGGCCTATAGGCTAGTGCTCAGCAGCCCAAAAGCAACAGTGGTGATGTGGCACAGGTAGTACAGCTCCACCGGCATCTGCTGGCAAAGAGGTCCTGGCAGGCCGGCGGCTCAGCAGTGAGCTGAGAGCAGCACTGCCATGAGGGGGAAGAGCTCCTGCAAGGCCAGCAGCAACAAGGGCAGCCGCTTGGCAGCCAGCACGGGAACCACCACAACTGAGAGGAGGATGGAGAATGCACAGCAAAGAACAGAGGTGGAAAGCAAGATAATAAAGGGAGGTGATTTCTTTGGTGGGTTGGGGGAGTGAGGGAGATCTGGGTGTGTCTCTGTGTGTGTGTGTGTGTGTGTGTGTGTGTGTATGTGTGTGTGAGAGAGAGAGAGAGAGAGAGAGAGAGAACATTGTTGCCAGCCCTGGATAACTCTCTGAGGTTGGATCCAATCTCCCTCTCTCTCCCCCCATCTCGCATACACAAACGCTAACCTGCTTTCCAGCTCTGTTCTCCATTGTGCATGCAGGGCAAGAAAAGTAGTCTGTAGGACTATGTTAAAAAAATTAGTTCAGGCCTTCCAACTTCTCACACACAAACAAAAAAAGATCTCATGAAGTTGGAAGGTCTGAACTATTTTTTTAGCCCTGTATGTGGTGGCGCAGAGCGGAGCTGGAAAGCAACTTAGTCAAGGGATGTGGCTGCCCTGGGTGGGGTGGGGGTGAGGGACTGTCAACCCCACGTGTGTTTGCCACTTCTTGTGCTGGCCACGCCCATCCTTCTGGGCTTATTTTTGGGGTAGGGCTTATATTAGGCCTACCCCCCAAAATTAGGCCAGGGCTTATTTTCAGGTTGAGTCTTATTTGGGGGGAAACATGGTATTTTGGCTGCAATTCCAAAAACCAATTTTAGGCCCTTGCAGATGAAACAGAATCGGAGGAGAACAGGTAGGGAACATGATAATGGGTCCCTAACAGGAAGAAAACTCTGTATATGCTAGAGAGGTGAGGGCCTCCATTTCATCAGATACTGAAGTATATAGTATGCTGGAAAGCTATTTATCTGGGATGCTTCAATTTGAATCCCTGCACTGAGAAATTAATTAGGCTAAATGGCTGAAATTACACTTTCTAACTCTATAATTCTTTGAAAGGCTTTCATTTAATTGACACTGCAGTTGAGAGAAATTCAGTCTGTGAAATGAGACCCTGTGAAATGACATTCAGTTCTTGTCTACTCAGGTGACTTTTGAACGTAAGAGGCAAATTGCCTTGTGACAGAAGTTAATTTTGCTCAGCATGCCATGGGTGCAAATTTAACTTCTCTATAAACATTATGAAAAAAATATAAAGAAGAATGACAGAAAGGAGAAGGAAATTCAGTGTGTATATCTGAGGTTGTGTGCGCGTGTGTTTGTGGTGCACACAAGGGCATTAAAACAGTAATAGTTCTCTTCAGTGGAGGTATGCTACCAGTTTGGACTGGTTCAACCAAACCAGTAGTAAAAAAAAGCCTCCAACCAGCTAAGAGGAGAAAAAAAGCGATCAACTATCAGCTGAGAGAGGATAAAAGACTGAAAAGTACGTGGGAGAGTGGGAGTCACTCCTAGCTTTTAATTTCTTCATCCTCTCAGCTGATCAGCTTGTTAGGGGTGTGTGCATTAGGGGTGTGCACACGTGTGTGTGAGCACGATCACCCACTGAACCAGTAGCGACTAAGGTAGGATCCCATTACTGGTTCTCTTATCTGTTTTCAGATTAGGAATTCATATCCTTCAAATATGAATGCATTACACCTATCCGGGAAGCTGAAAGTACAAGTGGATTCCATTAAAGCTGGAAGTATTATTGTGAAGCTTAAAATAATAATACAAGATCTAAATTTTTCAAAAGACTTGTCTGCATTTGACCCAATGATTGCATCACTTTACAACAGTTCTATGCTTGGAATTGACCCAAAGATCTCTGCGGTGGAAGGTATATTACTTAATTCAAAGTCTTATTTATAGTTTTTTTTTTTTGAAGCAGTGTTAGCTATCTAAGATTTGGTAAGCTTATGTACCTACATCTTTTTTTTTGGGGGGGGGGTGTCTGTGTGTGCTCCTATATCTCACTGGGATCACTGCTAAAATGCGTTATCAGATATCTAAACACTGGTGATATAATTTCCTGCAGATTTCTGGCAAGAAAATGTTCTTAAAATGCTGAGAAATTGGGCCACAAATGTTTGATTTGGAGGAGATTCTGAGGCCCGCAAAAATCTTCTCTCAGTACTGCCTAATGTCCACTAATCAATGTAGTGTGGCTGTAGTAGTATTTATCCCTTTACTCCCCCTTTTATTGGCATTATTACTATTATTCTGCTGCTTTGCATGTACACTGAATGGTTCTGTGCTGGAGACAAATTCTTTGTGTTTCTAACTACACCTGGCCAAATAAAGTATTCAATCCAATCCAATCCAATCCTGCAGCTGTCTACCCTGGTATTATGGCATTGAAGCGGATGCCTCCTAAACACAATGATTTGGGTAATAAGCTATCAATCTGCCTTCCTTTTCTTTCTTTTTTAATTACCTAACTAGTTCTCCAGAGAAATCAGTGCAATTGTGTGACATTCATGAATCCTGTTTAAATAATTTATCTAACCTGCTATGTGTTATTCAGTGGTTCAAAACTTTTAACCTGTAAAATGAAGATTTCTCCAATGGAAAAATCGAGAGCAAATTTGTACAAGTACTTGTGATAATACTATCTAATAAGGTCTCTGTTACAATATCAAAAAATCTTTAGCTCTCAAAGTGTAGCATAGGCAAAGAATCATGAAATGCTGGTATTGAATTAATATCTGCATTTAAAACAGGAAATGTTGACTCCCAGTTGACAAAAGCATCAAAATTTCCACAGATGTATTTTACTCTTTGTAACTAACTGAAATATGTGTCTTTCACTTACTTGGCATCACCTTTTAAAAAAAGGATGCAAAGTCTGGATTGTGACATTAATTGTGCCAGTTTTGGACATATTGTGAGTAATTCCAAAACTAATATCACAGTGGAAGCACCTGCACATAACAGCTGAAGCAGTTCTGGGATTCAAAACTTTTTACTACTGGTTCTGGGGGCATGGCTTGGTGGGCATGGCAGGGGAAGGATATTGCAAAATCCCCATTCCTTCCCCACTCTTGGGGGAAGGTTACTGCAAAATCCCATTCCCTCCCCACCCTACTAACCTGCTTTCCAGCTCTGTTCTCCTGTGCAGGGCAACAAAAGAAGTCCCAGCCGATCAGCTGGGACTTGGGAGACAGAGAATAGGTGAGGGTGGGGCCAGTCAGAGGTGGTATTTGCTGATTCTCCGAACTACTCAATTTTTCCGCTACCGGTTCTACAGAACTGGTCAGAACCTGCTGAATACCACCTTTGAGCTGAGGTAGGATATAGATGTGTGTTCATTTTCTGTGGATTCTCATAATGACCAAGAATAGCCTGGAAAATTCCCTGTCTTATTTTAGCCTTGGAAAAAATTGGAAACCCTAACCTCCGAAAGCAGTGAATATATATGATGTTTCCTAAGGTTACATTTAGATTTTCAAGATGCTGCACACTTTTTCAAAGGTGGACAAAAAATTAAAAAATGTATTTGAAAAATATTCTTGATAACTTGGCAATCACAATTGCAGAGACAAAGATACTGGATTTCCTGAAGATTATAAAAGTAAGAGCTTATGCTTTGCTACTTGTTATCATCCAATTTAACCTAAACTTTGTTTTCTTGAATGTTGGTTTTTGAACTTCAGATTGGGATGAGTGTGCACATAGAACAGAAAATGATTGCAGTATGTCTGCAGAGTGTATAAATACAGTGGGTTCATATAGATGCAGATGCAAGACAGCTACAGATGCCAATCCAGCCCGACCAGGCAGAAACTGTGAAGGTAAAAAAATAGGTTTATACTTTGATGGAGGATTTGTTTATTCCCATGAATTAAGAAAGTGTCTTATCCCTGTGAGGGTTCTTTGATTTTATTATTTTTCAAAATCAATTATTAAATTTATTATACTGCTTTTTCCAACATTCAAGGGGGTGAACAATATTTTTTTTAAAATATAACAAGTTCATATAGTTAAAATCAAAACCAGAATTAAAATAAGCATTTAAAATAATGAATAATGTAAAGCTTGGTAAAAGAGATATATTTTTGTCACCTTCTTTAATATTCAAGAAGAGATGATAAAGCACATGTCCTTAGGGAGCATGGGTTACAGACTTGAAGCCACATAGGAGAAGGCCCATTTCACCATGCCTGAGAATCAAGCATCTTCAAAAAAAAGTCTGTCCTGAGGAACTAAATAACTAAGCAGTTTCATAGCAGGAAAAGCAATTCTGAAAATAATCTGATTTTGTTTGATTAGGAGTCTGATACACTCCGAGATCCCAATCACATAGAGGAGCGGGTGTCAAACTGGCAGCTCCTGGGCCGGATGCGTCACATGCCGGCCATGCCCACCCCAGCTCCACAAATTGGAGAAACATCATGAAACATCATACGATGGCAATGTGATGCAGCAAGTTTGACACTCGTGACATAATGAGCCACGGTGATGCAGTGGTTAGAGTGCAGTACTGTAGGCTACTTCTGCTGACTGCCAGCTGCTTGCAATTTGGTAGTTCAAATCTCACCAGGCTCGAGGTTGACTCAGCCTTCCATCCTTATGAGGTGGGTAAAATGAGGACCCAGATTGTTGGGGGCAATAGGCTGACTCTGTAAATCATAAACCACTTAGAGAGGGCTCTGTAGAGTGGTCTATAAGTCTAATGCTATTGCCATTGCTATAGAGAATGCTCTATACATCTGGCTGTGGGGAGATTTTTTGGCTGCAACTATGCAGTGAAGTCCCACATGTGTTGCATACATGTCACGTGTAAGAAAGGGGCAAGAATTTGATTGTGTAGTTGTAGCTCCCACCTCCCCTGAATGTTCTTGTTTAGTTCCCTTTGAATCTTCTCAACAGGTGAAGTTTGAGGAGTACAACTAAATAAGGAGGTGCAACATGGGGCCTGCATTACTTACAGTAGAGCTTGGAGCCTACTTACGTTGAGTAGTGCATGGACAGAGCTAGCTGCTGTTTCATTTGTATGATTAATTCATTTCAGCCAACTTAACATTTTGTTCATGTATAAATGAAAGGAAATATCACTCTTTGATATTACAATTATACTTATTCTGTACAAAATGTTGCACTCAGGTGAAATTGTGGATCCTGTTACTACACAGGGGTTAAATGTAGCGGATTATACAACTACCGCACCTTTCTCAATGGCGGAAATAGAGGAAGTGTCATCTTTTACGAAGTATACTGAAGCAACAGTGCTGCCCTCTAGTGGCATTCAGGAGTCAAGCACCCTTCCAGCAGAGAAGACATTGTCAACATCTCAGAAGATGAACATATTAGGGAATTTCAGGAACGATAGCATCTTTAACAGCTCAGAAACAGTTACTTTGGCTCCAAAATGGTCAGGTAACGTAACAAACTCAGATGGAACTGTAGCTGAAGAGAAATGGACTACCCAAGATCTGCAAAGCTCTTCAGTGACCTCATGGAAGAGAAATGAATCTACGGTAGAGACTAGCACACCTGGCTCCTCAACTGAAAGAAGTTATGAGAATGTTATAGCCCTGAATGTAACTGAAAACCCCAAATTTCATTCTTTGAACCATACCCTTGATAGGCACATGGGGGAAAATAACAGTTCTTGGTCTAATGAAAGAAACAGTACAGCATCACCATCTTCTTTCAAGGAGAATATGACAGTTTCCCTTGCTACAGATTTGAGTGGTGAGTATATCTTTATTTTAGCATTAATAATAATACTTTATTTGCGGTCACAGACCAAAACACAAGTACAATAAAAGAAGAATATGGGAAAATTAATCATGAACAATTGGTTACCAAAAACTTGACTAAGGGGAATTACAGCATTCTCCTCTGATGGTTACAGCCCCTAAATAAAATTTGGAAACCTGAGAAGTGATGTATGAGGAGCCATCCCCTAGACAATATAAGAACAAATTACTAACATTGGGTCTAGAAGGGTCTGTTTCAAGGAGAGACAGTAACTTAGATCTGCCTGCATTGTACATAGGGCAATATAAAAGGACATGCTCCACGGTTTCAACCTCAGCTCTGTCACAGGGGCATATTTTAGCATTGACTTTAAAGGTAATAGGTTATTACAATGAGAAAGGCAGTGGGGTTTAGAAAATGGATGCTAGTGGTAACAAGCCAGAGGAATGGTTCCATTTAAAGAAATAAGAAAAAAAGAGAACACTTAAGTTTTAATATTTTTGTGGGATTTAAACAAATATCTAGCCCAACCAGTTCCCTTGTTTGCAAATTAAAAAGACCAAGGTTTCCTCTGTCCAGTTGTGTTTGACTCTAGGGGGCTGTGCTCATCTCCGTTTCCTAGCTGAGGAAGTCAGCATTGTCCAAAGATGCTTCTGTGGTCATGTGGCCAACGTGACTATATGTGGAAGCGCACAGAATGCTGTTACCTTCCCATCAGAGTGGTACCTACTTTTCCACTTGCAATTGCATGCTTTTGAACTGCTAGGATGGCAGGAGCTGGATCAGGAACAGGAGCTCACCCTGTCACATAGTGCTTGGGTCTCGAATTGCCAATTTTCTAGTCAACAAGCCCAGCATCTTAGCAGCTAGGCCACTAAAATAAGTTTTCATTATTTGCACAGAATGCTGTTTGCCTTGGAACTAACTAATTACATGAGCAGGGTCATAATGGAAGAAAAGTTATCATACAATTAACTATTCTTCCAAAATGGTATCACTTGTTATTTAGATTCTTTTTTAGTCTTGTCCAAAGATTAACCAGATAGGTATCATCTAAGGCAAATGTCCCCAACCTTTCTGGCCCCAGAGGCTGGCTGCAGCAATGGCGATAGCAATGGCAGTAGTGGTGGTGGGTGGTGGGTGAGTGATTTTGCATGCACAACCTAGATCCTGTGCATGTGTGAATGAAGTTTCATGTGCTCACCCACCACTTGCACAACTCAGTTCCCAACAGACCAGTCCATAGACTCAGGATTAGGGACCCCGATAAACCCATTCTCTAATTGGGGCTGAGAAAAAAGAAATCCAAGCAACAGGTTTCCACACTAACAAAGATTCTTTTTAATAAATGACCAAATTGTTCATAAAACAAATGTGATAGATAATTCTAAGAATGGATTCAGTTGTTTCATTTTGTCTTTTCAGCACCATTTCCAGCTGAAAGAATATTTTTTTCCAATGTGACTAATACTAGCTTTCAGATTTCCTGGATTACACATTTTCCAGCAAATACTACTTTCCATTTTCTGCTCTTTGTGGAGGAACAGCTGATAAAGGAGACTAAAACCCAAAGCAGTCATCTGAATATTTCTGACCTAAAAGCAGGAACTTTGTACACTGTTAAAATAAAGCCAGACCTTTATGGAAATGAAAGTAAAACCATGCAGCGTAAAGTAAAGACAGGTAAAGCACATAAAATATCACAGTGTGTATCTACTACTGCAAAAGTCCGTAACATAAAGTATTATTTTCCAGTTTAGTCTAAATAAATAGGGACAGACATTTAGTAACATCAGATGTCCAGTATACTAGCATGCTATTCTCTTTCCAAATATCCTTCCTATTTACAGAATCAAATTTAGAGTGATTGCAGCTTGTGAAAATGTTCCCCTTGATTATATTTATCAAGAAAGTAATCAAAATTTATCTTACTTATCTTACTTTGATTACTTATCAAAAAAGTAATCAAAATTATTGATTCCTTGTAAGCAGGGGGTGGGTGAATATCCAAAATAGTTAGAATATAACATAATAGTTGTGTTATAAATATTATATCATATTTGCAGTAGTAATTGTTGATATATGCTAATCATTAACAATTACATTTCTTTTTAACAAGTGGTAATAAAGGGATGAAAAAAGAGGTTTTTTTTTGTTTTATTTCTATTTTTAAAAAAACATTATGTTGTGTATGATAAATATTGTTAGCTACTAATTCAGACTATTTTATTTAGTTTGCTAATATTTGTAATATAATATAGTAAATGATGAATGTGATATATTAATCTTCATCACTATGTTGTTTTCACAATTATTTTATTTGTTCAAAAGAGCAAAAACTGTTCTGCAAATCTTTGATCGTAGATACAAAACACTTAGATGTAAATATCACTTGTGTCTCTAAATGTAAAGTTGCTTCTTTTCAGTTGCTTTTAAGATATTCTTTTGATTTTCCACATTTCAAAAGTGAGTTGGCATAATGCATTTGATGTCTATAACCTGCCCACAAACTGATTACTTCAGTGGTGGGATTCAATTTTTTTTACTACCGGTTCTGTGGGCGTGGCTTGGTGGGCGTGGCAGGGGAAAAGATACTGTAAAATCTCCACTCAGTGGTGGTATTTGCTGGTTCTCTGAATTACTCAAAATTTCTGCTACCGATTGTCCAGAACTGGTCAGAACCTGCTGAATACCACCTCTGGATTACTTGTATTTTAACTAACAATGTTTGTCTAACTTTGGTCACCTTCTCATATCTTGCAGCTGCCCAGAAGTTTAACGGGGTGGTTAGGATAATGAATCTGAACTACAGCTCAGAGTTCAGCAACTCAAGAAGTGAAAAGCACCAAAATTTTTCAAAGATGTTTCTTAATGAAGTAAGAGGATGATGGTGATGATGGTGATGGTGATGTCTTTTTAAAAAATAGACAGCTTGTAATGGACACAAACAGATATTTATTTTATCGAGTATGATCTAGGATACAGGGTCCATCATGTCCCATGATTATTCCATAATATGGACTAGTAATTCTATGGCGATGTAACCTTAAGTTGCAACTTGCAAATCTGAAATAGGGATAAAAATTACAGAACTAATATAATAATAAGTTGAACTTTGTTCTGAGCTTCAAACCCACATATTCACTGACTGGGTGAAGAAAAATGGTGAATAATACCAGTTGCCCACATTGCCAGAATAAATTGCCTGGATTTGCTTTATTTCCATTCAGCCAGTTGGATAAGAATGAGCTGTTTCCACTCCCAAATTCCCAGTTGGCTACTTGGGAATGGCAGTCCGAACAGTTGCTTACAGACCCCACATAGTGTATATGTGTAAAACAAGAGCCAGGAGGGTAGGACTAGTGGGCATAACTTTCTCCCACACGTATTAACGGAATTCCTTAATATAGAGGAAGAAACTGGAACAATTTTCTGGGGAGAACAAAACAGCCATTTCACATTATTAAAGATTTAACAGAAAAGCAGAATAATTATTCCGTCATTCAAGAACAATCATTACTGCAACAGAATTTCTTGTACTGAGAAACAGGAATAACCTTGAGGAACAAGGAGAAAGAGCTGCAAACAACAGAATGGTCAGATAAAAGAAATCTGAGCTTGGGTCACAGCTGCAACCCAACTGAGCATCTCAGAAAAGATCCTCCCTAGTTCTCATGAACATAAAGACAATGAAGGGTGAAAAAGTTTCAGACTTACAATATTCTGTTGTTACAGTGGTATCTTGGTACTCGTTGTTAATTGGTTCTGAGAGGTGCAACAAGTACCAAAAATGATGAGTACCAAACAATTTTTTCCCATAAGGAATAATCTATTAGTCATGAGACAGTTGATACCAACAAGTTCTAGCTTATGTGTTAAGTAACAAATAAATGAGTACCGGGACATCATTTTGAAATCAAAATGTGTAGAGTACCAAATTCATTGAGTTTCAAAGCAGTCAAGTGCTGAGATACCAGCTTTGGTTTGGTTTCTTGATCTGCTCTATCTTGAAGGGCTGACATTTTTCCATTCCTCTAGGTCAGGGGTAGGGAAACTTGGCTCTTTTATCACTTATGGACTTCAACTCCCAGAATTCCTGAGTGAGCCATAAAAGGTTCCCCATCCCTGGCCTACTGGTTTTTCAGTTGTGGGGGAAATCAATTTTTGACTTGAATGGGACTGTTTAATCTACAAATGTAGGACATATTCTTTATATGTCCTACCTTTGTATATTAAACATATTCTTTATATGTCCTACCTTTGTATATTAAACATATTCTTTATATGTCCTACCTTTGTATATTAAACATATTCTTTATATGTCCTACATTTGTAGATTAAACAGTCCCATTCAAGTAAAAAATTGATTTCCCCCACGACTGAAAAACCAGTAGGCCAGGGATGGGGAACCTTTTGTGGCTCACTCAGGAATTCTGGGATCCATAAGTGATAAAAGAGCCAAGTTTCCCTACCCCTGACTAGGTCAATGATAAAAGTTTTTTTCTCTCAAGCCCTCTTCTCACTTTTAAAATTTATGGAGGATCCCAAAAGAGCTTTTTTTGCCTGGGCAATACAGTTAGGCCTCAACTTATGACCACAATTGAGCCGAAAATTTCTGTTGTTGTGAGATATTTGTTAAGTGAGTTTTCTCCCATTTTATAACATTTTTGGCACAGTTATTAAGTGAATCATTGCAACTGATAATTGTTAAGTGAATTTGGCTTCCCCATTGATTTTGCTCATCAAAAGGTTGGAAAAGGTAATCATATCACAATGGGATATGGCAACAGTCAGAACCAACTGCCAAGCATCTGAATTTTGATCACATGATCATGGAGCTGCTATCATGTATCATAAGTGTGAAGAATGGTCATAAGTCACTTTTTTCAGTGCCGTTGTAACTTTGACCAGTCACTAAACAGTCACTATTGTAAGTTGAGGACTATCTGTGTTTACCAATATTACCTTATTAAAAATTATGCATTTGGTGCTGCTACCACGTCTCATGATTATTTGATGGGACTTTACATTATTTTTCCACATACACTGGCAAATAATTTTTATTTTGAGGATGCTTGAGATGATCCTGGGAGACCATGAAGTGTCCTAGGACTACATTAGAAAACACAGATTAGGGCTATAAACATGCAACTAAATTGCATATTACTTGCAATAAAAAAGCAAGTATATGCTTATGGAGATACAGGTAGTCTTTGAGTTACAAAAGTTTACTTAGTGACTTTTCAAAGTTACAACAACACTGAAAAAAGTGATTAATGACAGCCTGAAACAGCTGATCATCAGGAGGCCGATCCAACTGACAATCAGCTGCTTGTGCTAAACAGGCTGTGCTAAAGCTGACCAGGCTGTTTGCTGTTTACTGCAAGGAGGCAAATTGCTGGGAGGCAGAGGCAGATTTTTCTTTCTTGTTTTCCTTCCTAGGCACGTCTAGGTACAGTAAATAAGTAAGTCAGTTTGGTCAAGTTTAGGCACCAGACTAGAAAGTAGGGAACCTAGTTCTGCCTTAGGCATGAAAGCCAGTTGGGTGATCTTTGGCTAGGCACTCTCTTAGCCCAACTCACCTCACAGGGCTGTTGTGGGGAAAATAGGAGGAGGCAGGTGTGTGGATATGTTTGCCACCTTGAGTTATTTACATAAATATAAAAATGGGAAACAAACAAACAAATAATTTTTAAAAATCTGTATGCCGTCCTTCAAACCATGCAATCAAAATAATTTTCAGAACAAATACATACACAAATGCATGACTCTGTTTTGGTAACAGGTCCGTACATATTTGCCTCCTAATATTCTTCAAAAAATGGATGCTGGTATGATTAACATTTCAATAGTAAGTATTATCCCAGGAAGCATTGTGGTCAACTTCAGCCTCCTGATTCCAATAGACATGGATGGAAGGAATGTTGCTGGGTATCTTCTTGAAGCTTTTCGAAACAGCAGCCTTTTCGAGGTTGATAATAGCAGTCTTTCCATATACGGTAAATAATAGTTTCTTTTAATTTCATAGACTAATTTAATAAGCAGTTAAAACTCAGACCAATATTCTCTAAGGACAGTGGAATTCCAAAATGATATTCTAATTATGAATCATAGTTAGTAGGGTGGTATTAGAACAATGTTCATTCAGAAGAACAAAGGTATTGATATTTTATAACAAGTATATAGAAATATTAAAGTATTGCCAGCATGCTAAATAATAATCACAAACTCATGTATTACGTGCTCTCTTTTATTATATTTTTAAAAAACAGATAACAACGAATGTGAGAGAGAGGAAACAGATTGTTCTCCTAATGCAACCTGTTACAATATTTATGGGTCTTATGAATGCAAATGCAAAGAAGGATTTGTCAATGTAAATGCTGAGAGACCTGGGAGAAACTGTGAAGGCAAGGTTTCAATATTTATTTTCATTTTCTTCCAACTCTGCTATTCTTATTGCCATGGAATTGTTACTTCACACTTGTGGTCCCCATGAAAAGGATTAACATACACTCTTGGAAGTTCTTGTTGATAGAGTGGGCAAAGTCCAGTCACTTGAACCTGTCCAGGGGTGGGATTCAACCAGTGTTACTACCGGTTTGGTGACTACGTTTTGCACGTGCATGCGTGCTTTGGACACATGTGCATCTGATGTGCACTGTGAGCACATGTAAAAAAACCTTAAGCTGTGCCACCTGGACAGCTGACAAGCGCTGCGTGTGAGTGTGCAGCATTTGAAAAGCCACCTTTTTCAACCTCAGCTGTGCCGCACAAAGCAGCTGTGCTTGAAAAAGCAGGAAATAAAGGACAGGTAAGAGCCCGGGTGGGCAGGTGGGCCAAACATCAGCAAACACAGAACCGATTCGGTGTCTGCTGCTCTTCAGAGCTACTGGTTCTATAGAGTCAGGCAGAACTGGTAGCATCCCACCCCTGAACCTACCCCTGAAAAAGGCCATTCTAACACCTGTGGTTTCTCCACCTTGATTTGGTTATCAGTATTGAGGTAGCCACAAATCTTTTCTCATGAAGAACCGACTTTCAGATTCCTCCACTACTGATCACTAAGGATGCCTTTAAACCTGACATGGCTCTTCTTGGGAAGGAAAGTTGTGGGTGGCATCTGGGAGCCATTGGATGCCACCCACAAGAGCCATTAGTGAGAACCCTAGAACTTGGAATCCACATATCAGCCAGAGACTAAGACTGGGGAAGGTTGGGTTAGAGGATGATGTGCTCTTCTTTAGTGTCATCCTCCTTCCCAGGAAAATAAAAGCAGATTGTAACTGACTGATAAAGAAAACTTTTTGAGATGGTGGTAAAGCTAAAAATTATTTTACATTGGTACTTGGATAAAACTGACATAGGAACTGAATGGTGTTGAGGGGGCCGCAGATGTATGGTAAATCTATCTTCTAGCTAGGCTCCCAGTTTCTCTTGAGAAGGAAAAAGAAGAGGAAGGGGGAGGTTAGGGTTTTTTTGAGTTTTGATGGTGGCCTGCTGAGCCTATGTTTATAAATACACACACACACACACACACACACAAACACACACACACACACAGAGTTTATATTGGATGCTTGTATTTATTCCCAACCTGGAAGGGGTTCAATTCATTCCTTTATCAAAGAAAGCTGTAAGCAAACATACACCTAAGGTACATGTAATTATATAAATTAATAGAATCAGTATTCCTTTTCAAGAATGATCTGCAGAGTTTCTAACATTATAACAATGCTACCGAAGTAATTAAATGGTAAATGATAAAATATATTAGACATCTTACTGCTATAATGTAAAATGCTGACTAAGTATCCTCCTTGAATGAAGCTTGAGTAGATTTTTTTTAAAAAACTCTAGCTCTTCATCCCTTTCAAGTAATTAAAGTAATACTTTAGAAACATATAAAACACACCACAGTGAGTTGATTAGGTATAAGAGCTGCGGTGGCACAGTGGTTAGAATGCAGTTGTTGTTAGTTGCGAAGTTGTGTCCGACCCATCGTGACCTCATGGACAACATTCCTCCAGGCCTTCCTGTTCTCTACCATCTTCCAGAGTCCATTTAAGCTCATGCCTACTGCTTCAGATTCCATCCAGCCACCTCATTCTCTGTCATCCCCTTCTTCTTTTATCCTCATTCTTTCTCAGCATTAGGCTCTTCTCCAGAGAGTTCTACCTTCTCATTAGGTGGCCAAAGTATTTGAGTTTCATCTTCAGGATCTGGCCTTCTAAAGAGCAGTCAGGGTTGATCTCCTCTAGGACTGACCGGTTTGATCGCCTTGCAGTCCAAGGGACTCACAGAAGTCTTCTCCCACACCATAGTTCAAAGGCATTCAGCCTTTCTTATGGTCCAATTTTCACAGCAATACATTGCCACTGGGAAAACCATAGCCTTGACTATACAGACTTTTGTTGGCAGGGTGATGTCTCTGCTTTTTAGCATGCAGCCTAGATTTGCCATAGCTTTCCTCCCCAGGAGCAAGTGTCTTTTAATTTCTTAGCTGAAGTCCCCATCTGCAGTGATCTTGGAGCCCATGAAAATAAAATCTGTCTGGTACTCCCATCTCTTTAAGAACTTGCCACAATTTGTTGTGATCCACACAATCAAAGGCTTTAGCATAACCAATGAAGCAGAAGAAGGTGTTTTTCTGGAACTCTCTAGCTTTCTCCATGATCCAGCATATGTTGGCAATTTGAATTCTAGTTCCTCTGCCTCTTCAAAATCCTGCCTGTACTTCTGGTAGTTCTCTGTCCACATACTGCTGGAGCCTAGGTTGTAGGATTTTGAGCATAACTTTACTAGCATGTGAAATGAGTGCACGGTGCAATGGCAATATCTTTCTTTGGAATTGGAATGTAAACTGACTTTTTCCAATCTTGTGGCCACTGCTGAATTTTCCAAATTTGCTGGCAAATTGAGTGTAGCAATTTTACTGCATCGTCTTTTAAGATTTTGAATAGCTCAGCTGGAATACTGTCACCTCTGCTAGCTTTGTTGTTGCTCAGATTTCCTAAGGCCCATTTGATCAGATTCTACAATGTCTGGCTTGAGGTCAGTGACCACCCCATCATGGTTATCAAGAATGTTAAGCTCGTTCTTGTATAGTTCTGTGTAATTTTGCCACCTCTTCTTGATCTCTTCTGCCTCTGTTGGGTCCCTGCCATTTTGGTCCTTTATCATGCCCATCTTTGCATGAAACTTTCCCTTCATATCTCCAATTTTCTTGAAGAGATCTCTGGTCCTCCCTATTCTATTGTTTTCTTCTATTTCTTTGCACTGTTCATTTAGGAAGGCATTTATTTTTTATTTTATTTATTTATTTTTGTCAATTGCTTACAAGATAATAGGTATAAGTAAAACATAGTTATGAATACATGGATACATATAAGAAAAATAAAAAATAAAAATAAACAATAGGACAAGGACGGTAGGCACGTTGGTGCGCTTATGCACAGTCTTCTTAAGAAAGGGGTGAGGTCAATAGTAGAAAGTCTAAGGTTAAAGTTTTTGGGGTTTGGGGAAAAAAACCACAGAGTCAAGTAGAGTATTCCAGACATTGGCTACTCTTTGCTGAAGTCGTATTTCCTGCAATCAAGTTTGGTGCGATTAACCTTGAGTTTGTATCTATTGTTTGCTCTTGTGTTGTTATGGTTGAAGCTGAAGTATTCATTGACAGGTAGGACATTGCAATGTATGATTTTATATACTATACTTAGATCTATCCTAAGGCAGTGTAGTTCTAGGTTTTCTAGGTCTAGAATTTTGAGTTTGGTGGCATAAGGTATTCTGCAACGAGTAGAGAAGTGGAGAACTCTTCTTGTGAAATATTTCTGGACTTTCTCAACTGTGTTAATATCAGATACATAATGTGGGTTCCAGACTGATGAGCTGTATTCGAGTATTGGTCTAGCAAATGATTTGTATGCTCTAGTTATTAGTGTAATATTACCAGAGAAAAAGCAACGTAAGATTAGGTTAACAACTCTTAACACCTTTTTGGCTATGTAGTTACAGTGGATTCTAGCACTTAGATCATTAGAGATGAGTATTCCAAGATCCTTGACAGAGTTTGGATCATCAACAAGGTCTTGACTATTCGGCCTGTATTTTATTTTCTGATTTTTTTTGTCAATATGTAGGACAGAGCATTTATTTGTTGAGATTTGAAGTTGCCATTTGTTTGACCATTCTGATACATAGTCAAGGTCTTTTTGAAGGGTAGCAGTATTGTCTGTGGTGTTGAATAGCTTTACATCATCAGCGAAGAGAATGCAGTTGCTCTTGATATGATCACAGAGCTCATTTATGTAGACTATGAAAAGAGTTGGTCCTAGAACACTGCCTTGGGGGACACCACTGTTGACAGGTACAGAATTTGATAGGACGCTCCCAATTTGACCATTTGACCATCTTATCTCTTCTAGCTATTCTCTGGAATTCTGAGTTCAATTGGGTGTATCTTTCTCTTTCTCCCTTGCCTTTCGCTTCCCTTCTTTCCTCAGCTATTTGCAAAGCTTCCTTAGGCAGCCATTTTGCTTTCTTGCATTTCTTTTTCTGTGGGATGTTGCGAACCTCCATCCATAGTTCTTCAGGCACTCTGTCTATCACATCTAATTCCTTAAATCTATTTGTCACCTCTACTGTATATTCATCAGGGATATGATTTAGTTCATACCTGAGTGGCCTAATACTTTGTGTACATAAAAGAAAAGATACATCCATCAAGCATCAAAAATCATAAAGGTACAACACTTAATAATAGTCATAGGGTACAATAAGCAATCAAATCATGCTAGGAAACAGTCAATATAAACTGTAAGGATACAAGTGACAAAGTTACAGTCATACAGTCATACAAGTGCAAGGGGATGGGTGATAAGGAGTGATGAGAAGATTAATAGTAATAGAAATAGTAATGCAGACTTTGTAAATAGTTGGACAGTGTTGAGGGAATTATTTGTTTAGCAGAGCGATGGCATTCGGGAAAAAACTGTTCTTGTGTCTAGTTGTTCTGGTGTGCAGTGCTCTATAGCGTCGTTTTGAGGATAAGAGTTGAAACAGTTTATGTCCAGGATGTGAGGGGTCTGTAAATATTTTCACAGCCCTCTTTTTGACTTGAGCATTATACAGGTCCTCGATTGAAGACAGGTTGGTAGTAACTGTTTTTTCTGCAGTTCTAATTATCCTCTGAAGTCTGTGTCTATCTTATTGGGTTGCAGAAACAAACCAGACAGTTATAGAGGTGCAGATGACAGACTCAATAATTCCTCTGTAAAACTGTATCAGCAGCTCCTTGGGCAGTTTGAGCTTTCTGAGTTGGCGCAGAAAGAACATTCTTTGTTGTGCTTTTTTGATGACGTTTTTGATGTTAGGTGTTCATTTTAGGTCTTGTGATATGATAGAACCTAGAAATTTGAAGGTCTCTACAACTGATATTGTGTTGTCTAGTATTGTAAGAGGTGGTAGCATGGGAGGGTTTTTCCTAAAGTGGAAATGGTCTACCACCATTTCTATGGTTTTGAGAGTGTTCAGTTCAAGATTGTTCTAATTATACCATGAGGCAACTTCCCATCTATATGTGGATTCATCATTGTCTCAAATTAGACCAATCACTATTGTATCATCTGCAAACTTCAGTATTTTAATAGATGGATCATTTGAGATGGAGTCATTGGTATATAGGGAGAAGAGAAGTAGAGAGAGCACACAGCCTTGGGGGGGCCCTGTGCTAATTGTACAGGTATCAGATGTGATTCTGCCTAGCTTCACCTGCTGCTTCCTGTCTGTTAGGAAGCTTATGATCCACTTACAAGTGTGTTCAGGTACCACTAGCTGGTTTAGTTTAGTTAGAAGAATGTCTGGAATGATGGTATTGAATACAAAGAGGACCCTTGCGTAGGTATTTGTAGATTCAAGGTGTTGTAGGATGTAGTACAGAGCTATATTAACAGCATCATCTGTCAATCTATTTCCTCGGTATGCAATCTGCATGGGATCTAACAGCAGATCCACGATGGTTTTCAGGTGGGACAGCACTAGCCTTTCAAAGGTTTTCATAACTACAGATGTTAGAGCAACTGGTCTGTAGTCATTCAGTTCCTTGATGGAGGGCTTCTTCAGCACTGGGATGATAGTAGAGCATTTGAAGCCAGAAGGAACATAGCACATCTCTAGTGAAGATTCGGGTGAAGTTGGGGGCCAATTGGTCAGCACAGACTTTTAGGCAAGAAGGTGTTATCTTGTCTGGCCCTGGTGCTTTTCCTGGCTTTTGTCTGTGAAATAGATCTTGCACTTCTTTTTCTGTGATCACCAGAGGTTGTGAATCCAATGGGTTCGGGTCAGTTGTAGGAGGGTTGGCTGTTGTTGGTGTGTTTGAGATGGGGGTTGTGGAGATAAGTGACTATAGTGTAGAGTCATCTCTTGGGTTGTTAGAAAAGAGTGTTTGCTATGACCATCATATTCTCTTGACAAAATTCTATCAGCCTGTGCCTTCCTTCATTTTATACTCCAAGGCCAAACTTGCCTGTTATTCTGGTTATCTTTTGACTTCCTACTTTAGCATTCCAATCCCCCACAAGGACATCATTTTTTAGTATTAATTCTGTAAGGCTGTAGGGCTTCATAGAACCAATCAATTTCATCCTCTTCAACACCAGTGGTTGGGGCATAGACCTGGACTACTGTGATATTGAATGGTTTGCCTTGGATTCAAACTGAGATCATTCTGTCATTTTGGGGATTGTATCCCAGTATTGCTTTTCCTACTCTTTTATTGACTATGAAGGCTACTCCATTTCTTCTGAGGGATTCTTGCCCGCAGTAGTATACCTGATGGTCATATGAATTAAATTCACCCATTCTTTCCATTTTAGTTCACTGATTCCTAAGGTGTCAATGTTCAGTCTTGTCATCTCTTGTTTGATCACATCCAGCTTGCCTTGATTCATGGATCTTACATTCCAGGTTCCTATGGAGTATAGATCTTTACAGCATTGGACTTTCCTTTCACCACCAGATGCATCCACAGCTGAGTGTCCATTCAGCTTTGGCCCAGTTGCTTCACTCTTTCTGGTGCTACTAGTACTAGTCCTCTCTTCTTCCCCAGTAGCATATTGGACACCTTCTGACCTGAGGGGCTCATCTTCCAGTGTCATATCTTTTTGCCTTTTGGTACTGTCCATGGGGTTTTCCTGGCAAAGATACTGGAGTGGGTTGCCATTTTCTTCTCCAGCGGATCACATTTTGTCAGAGCTCTCTGCTATGACCTGTCCATCTTGGGTGGCCCTGCATGGCATAGCTCATAGCTTCATTGAGCTACGCAAGCCCCTTCACCATGACAAGGCAGTAATCCATGAAGGAGTAGAATGCAGTATTGCAGGCTGTATTGCCTGCTGCTAGCAGTTCTACAGTTCGATTCTCAACGGCTCAAGGTTGACTCAGCCTTCCATCCTTCTGAGGTTGGTAAAATGAGGACCCAGATTACCGGGGGCAACATGCTGACTCTGTAAACCACTTAGAGAGGGCTGTAAAGCACTGTGAAGTGGTATATAAGTCTAAGTGCTATTACTATTTCAAGTGGTTTATTTTTCTCATTAGATAGGGTGCTTTTATCAGCCTCACTTCAAATTTTATTCACTCCACCTTGGGAATGACCTCTCATAAATCCAGCATGAAAGTTTACAGTTTTGTAACATTCTCAAAATTTGTTAGAAAAACACATTTCACTTTCAAGGTTGATCTGACATCATTGAGAGAGGAAGATTCTTTTAGAGTTGTCAGTAAAGCTCCTATTGCTTTGAAAAATAGCTATGCTTGGAATTGGGGTTCATATTTGTAGACCAACAAACAAATGTAGAAACACACACATTTCTAAATGCATGAAGTCTGAATAAATTGGGGGATTTGGAAGAGAAAATCATTTTACGAAAAAAGAGAGGTTTTTTTTTTGTTAATTTACAGAATGGGCGAGTTTGAAGCTGAGACAGTGAGTATCCATTGGCTGGCATTCTCTGTGTTCAGCTAGTTCAGAC
This sequence comes from Pseudonaja textilis, assembly GCF_900518735.1. The sequence continues at coordinate 488,757 of NW_020769370.1, forward strand.
TGAGCAATAGTTGGCTGAGTCCGCACTCTGTGAGCTCCAAACCTACAAACTTGCTGATAATGCTATGCTGCAAGCACTTTTGCTCTGCAGATAGGAAAGACAGAGTGGAGGAGGGAGAGGGTGGTTTTGGAGTGCATACAAATGATTTCCAAACGGGAAGGCTTCTTGAAGGATAGATCTCAAAGTTGTATTTACTGTAATTCTTTGTGGGGGGAAATGAGTTGTATAATACAATTTTCAAAAACTTTTCTCTATAGTATTTTCTTCAAGCATTAGTTCTGGAGATGAACAGTCAAAGGAATGGAGCAGCACAGCTTTACCCTTGACCTATCTGTATACTTCAGACCCCGTGCCTTCATCTGCCAAAGACAATTTTTCTATTAGTAGCGGCAGAAGCTTGGAGAATGCAACTGTCAACACTACAAATAATAAGAAAAATATAAGTCAAACAACAAACATTAACTATTTACCTCAGAACTTGCCCTCTATTAACAGTTCTGCTGCTGGTTCAGTTAAGGAGGCAGTTCAAGTACTGTGTGAGTTTGAAAAAATTGTTATCTCTATTAAGAAAGACTTTCTGTACCAGCAATCTATTCCAGAAACTTCCTTGTACCTAGGGCATCCTCGCTGCAACGTATCCTCCAGTAATTCTAGCCATGTTGTTCTTGAGACAGACTGGAATGAATGCGAAACTGAAATACAAACTGTAAGTCTCTTACTCCACAATAAATTAAATAAGTTCTAATCAAACATTAAGAATAGGTAACTTGAAATAATTAGTATAAGGTTTTTGGAATTATTAATGCTGAATACAGTATTACATTCTACTTTCTTAATAAGACTTCTTTTAAAAAAAATATGCATATGCTATCCATAAAGACTACATGATGGGCAAGATTTGGGGCTTTGATTCACAGTTTAAACAGAAATGGTTTCTGAAAAGTATTTCTCATTCTTTTCTGTTACGGTAATATAATTCTTGTTTTTTCCAAGGATCTTCTACATATTAGATTCCTCACCTGAAATAAACTAATTATGAATAGATTAACTCAATGAATAAAATAGAATCCTTGTATAATCAGCAGGTTCTGCATGGTTCTTCATTTTACTGTTTTGCTTACATTATAGCCCAGCCTACACATATCTACTTTTTCCCAATCCTGTTTGCTATCTTTTAAACTAAAAAAACCAAAAACAAATTCAATATATCTTTCTCTGTTGCATTTCTTTTACAGAATATCACACACACCGTTGCAAGAACTATTCTTCGCGATGATTATTCTTCCCATGGGATTATCCACGACATAAAGATTTCAAGTCAAATTCACTGTATCTTTCAGAATGATCTCTTAATTTCATCTGGACATACTTCAGAAGGGTAGGAAATAAGAACCAATTACGTTATTGTAGACATCAAATAATTGTAGCAGAAGTCCAAAATACAAAATTCAAAGGATAAACACTGTGAAGAGGTATATAAGCCTGAGTGCTATTGCGATTACTATTTTCAAGATGGAGTAAACTTACTTTACTTACCGTATTTTTGGGAGTATAAGATGCACTTTTTTCATCCCCAAAAGTGGGTGGAAATGTCTGTGCATCTTATACAATGAATGTTGCCGAAGCCCCGTCCACACACCAGCCCCCATCCTTTGGCCTCTGCCTCCCAGCAATTTGCCTCCTTGCAGCAAACAGCATATAGCCTATTTCAGCTTCCGCACAGCCTGATTAGTACAAGCAACTGATAGTCATTGGATAGACCTCCCGACGATCAGCTGTTTCTGCAGGGATTGCCATTACCTATTGCCACCTCCACACACCCCATTTTCAGCCTCCGCATCTCATTTTTGACCTCCACATGCCCCATTTTCTGCCTCTGAACACCCCATTTTCCACCTGTTCTGATCCCTGCCACCTGGATCGGGCAGAAAATGGGGTGCACGGAGGCTGAAAATGGGGCGTGCACAGGCTGAAAAAGGGAGGCAGACACAAAAAATGGAGCATGAGGAAGCAACAATAGGCTGTGACAATCTCTGCAGCCTGAAACAGCTGATCATCAGTAGGCCGATACAACCAACGATCAGCTGCTGGTGCTAATCAGGCTGTATTGAAACTGAAACAGGATGCTGTTTGCTGCAAGGAGGCAAATTGCTGGGAGGCAGAGGCAGATTCTTTTTCTTGTTTTCCTCCCCAAAAGCTAGGTGTGTCTTATGCTTCAGAGTGTCTTATACTCAGAAAAATACGGTATATAAAATATTTCAGATTTTATGAATATTTGCAGTCAAATTATGTCTTTCTAAGAAATTTCCTTATAGAAAGGAGTAAAAATAGTAAGACACTCCTTATAAAATAATGTTAAATAGAATTTAAAAAAACCAAAAGCTTTTAATTTGTTAACACCAATATAATAATCAAATTCTAACAATCTTTGATTTTAATCATTCATATTCTGTTAAGATTCATGCAACTGTCTTAAAAATTTTTTCTAGACATTGCATAAATAAAAAAGTGGTATCCTTTCTATTTCCTTGGCTGAAAATTGAACAATTATTTTAATTAAAATTGAAAATTATTATTTTGTGGTGTCTGAAAATAATACTGGTACTGTGCAGACACAGGACATAGTCTAGTCTACCAATGTTAACAATGGCTTATTGCCTTTCAGAGTTTATACCATTTTTGAAGATTTACATGGATCTGGACACTTCTTAACAGAAATGCGATTGCTTATTGGCAATTCTCCAATTCCACCCAATTTCAGCATTTCTGGAAGTGATAATGTAATCATTGAGGTGGGAGTTCAAACAAGAAGCAAGAAACTCAAGGTGGTTGTTAGCCAATGTTGGGCAACCCCAACCAATAACTCAACGGATCCTCGTTCACTTCATTTTATACACGGCGGGTATAGTATACACAATATATTAAGATGTTATTACAACACAAGAAAAATAAATCTACTCTTGTTTGTAATGGTGACATTTTAATTTATTAGTTGATCCATATTTCTTGGCTTCAGCCTCTTAACTGCTAGGTATATTTGTTTTAATTATATTCATCTACTTAGTTATGAAAATTATTTAGATAATATTTAAAAAATGGGGAAACATTTCAGAATACATTCAGAATTTTTGGTTTCTGGTTTTAGTGCTTTGAGCTGTTCCATCATTCCATATAGATAACTTTAGCAATCAGATAGAAGATATGAAGAAGTAGGACTAGGGTAGGAATGAAATGGAAATAGATTAGAAAAACCATTCCTCTTTCTAACATACATGTCTGCAGACTTTCAGTGAATTAAATGCAGGAGTATGTTATACCAGTGGCCAGGTTTGTTATTACAAACTTCACTATTGTGAGCAGTTAGCAGAGGTAGCAGTGAAGGAATTTTCTATATGTGGTGGTAGAGGAGAGTAGCTTTTACAGGTGGCCAATGGCTGAATGCAGAGGTGGGATTCAGCCGGCTCTCACCAGTTCAGGTGAATCAGTTGTTAACGTTTTGTGCAGATTGGAGAAACAGCTGATCCCACCACGGCTGCCCTGCCCCACCCCTCCTGCCAGCCTCTCCTTATCTCACCTCGCCTGCTTGCCTAGAGTTATGCCTGCAGCACAGCTGCTCTCTGACTGCTTTCTGGCTCCCTCACTTGCTTTGCTGCCTTCGCCGCTTACCTGTACCATGCAGCATCCAGGTAGGCGAGCGGGCGAGGAGTCGGAAAGCAGTTAGGCCATATGCGCTACATAGTAGCCAAGGGCGAAGGCAGGCAAGTGGGCAAGGAGCAGAGAGAAGCTGGGCCACGGCTGCTGTGTGGTAGGCGCCTGCAGCCAATCTGCTCTCTGGCTTCTTGCCTGCTAGCCTGCCTTCAGCCCTGGCCTACTATGCGGTATCCATGGTCCAGTTGCTCTCTGGATCTTTGTCCGTTTGCCTGCCTTCACTCCTGGCCTACCACATGATACCCACCGCTCAGCTGCTCTCTGGCTCCTCACCCATTTGCCTGCCTTCACTGCTCACCTAGTAAGTTACTGTCTGACATGGACAGGGACAAAGGGGCTGGGTGGGAGCCTTCCTCTCCTCTCTCTTTTGAGCAGTATTAGAAAGAAAGGCCTGGGAATGTAAAGCCAGGCATGCCCTGCAATCCCGGCCTCATCCACCCCTGCCGGCTGAATTGGGCAGCAGTTCGGCTTTTCCAGCTGGCTGTGCCCCCCAATCTCCCTCTCCCGCAGCTGGCGGCAAAGAGGAAAATGAGCCAGGTTAAGCTGCTGCTGCTCGGCCCCTCCCCCAGCCCACATCTCATCCCTGCCTGGACTCTCCGCGGCTGCTGGGCCTCACTTGGCGTGGCTGCCAGCAGATGGGGGCAGCCAGGGGCTGTGAGGTTGCACTGCCTGGATCACCCCTCTCCCATCCGCCTACTTGTCCACCCAGTCAGGGTTGTGGCAGTGCCTGGTCTCCAGCCACCCTCCGCTCTCTGGAACAGTGGCGGCAGTGGCAGGGAATACAGGATTGCCTGGTATTAGAGAGAGAGAGGGAGAAGCGGGTAGCTGCTTGTAGAGGGGGGAGAGTGTGAGGTTGGTGCTTCTGTGATGAGGGGAGCTGGGAACCATCTGGGTCTGGTTCACCCAGCCTCTCTTCCTCTTGTAGCCGCATGTCCTCCAACTGGCATGGATGGCAACTACGGCCTCAACATGTGTAGACAGTGTTTCTGTCAGTACACCAAGGACATTGGCTTCATTAAGGTGAGAGGGAGAGCAGCTGTGTAGTCGCCAGCCATGCACTTTTGGTTGCCCACTGCCGCTGCCAACTGACACCCCATTCGTTGCCCAGAGTTCCCTGGAAATGCCCATGGCATCTCCTGGCTCTAATAGTCATGTGCAAGCTAGGGAAGTAAATCTGAAAGCATGTGTAATGTTCTAATGAGCAGAAGTTATCGTTAAATGTATGGCAGAGAGTGGACTCTGGATGTGTTTTTGCAAACTCAGTAAGTGAGGTTGAATGTGTATAGTTTTAGAAGAGCTCTGTGTATGTGTGTGTGTGTGTGTGTGTATACTATCTTTTTGTGTGCCTATGCACACTCTATACTATGTAATAGGTATGTACACATATGGCATATATACTGTACATAGGGTTAAATAGTGTATTTTGGATGTTCAGCAGTAGTAAATAAATAGAGAGGGAAATTGTATCTTGTTGAGGCCTTTGAGGTGAGTGGCTAGGAGGCGGGGCCAGGTGTGCTGAGTGATGTTGAGTTGGCCATGCCCACCCAGTCACATGACCACCCAGCCACGCCTACCCAGCCAGTCATTAGGGCAGAGAACTGCTTGTTAAATTTTTTGAATCCCAACTGGCTGAATGCCTGAGTTGAAGTACCTCAACTTGAGAAGCTGCTTGTTGGTTATTTCTGCAATAAGAAGGGGAGGGAGAATAATGGCTGCTGTCTCCAGTCTCCCTGCCCTTCTTATTGTATACAATATGAAGTGTGCTCAAATGTTATGATGCTACTATATATTTATTTGAATTTATAGAAGTCACTTGTTGATGCATACCTGTCCTATACGTCATCAGATCTCTATGAAACAGAAGAGATTTATGGATTAGTGAAATGTTTTACTATCATTACGAGAACTATCAGCCATTTAATAGCTGAAAACGGAATAGCATTATTTTGATACTCTCTTTTTGGAAAATTACCACATTTTTGTCTGATTATAAATAGAACTGTAAATCCATATAGTTCAAATTCTATGCTTCTTTAAATGTTTAATTGAGCTTTCTTTTTCAGTTGTCCAGTTCCAAATAGAAACACCACCGTGATTGTAAATGGGGTAGCCAACCGAGCCCGATTTAAACTGAACATCTTTTCATTTTTCAATGGTTCAATGGTTTACTTACATTGCAAAGTTCAAATTTGTATTGCAACTCCTAAAAGCACTTGTAGAGCGGTAAGGAGTCTTGCTCAGTTGGAAAACAAAATGATTTTAAAAGAAACAGAACTATTGTTTTATCTGTACCCAGAATGTGCTGCTTCAAAAATCAAAACAAAATAGTACTGATAAATTTAATCTGAAAATTTATTCAGCAAAGGTTAGAGATGCAATAGTTAGCAAAAAGAATATTAAGTGTTGTACATGCTATTTGCTTTTATTTCTATTTTGGTGTTTATCTACATCAAAATCTTAAACAATCTTAAATAAGATCATCTTAAGATTCTAATGTAAATAAGCTTCCATCTCCGACAGAAATGCTCAGCAACAAATCTTCTAATGCATAAATGCTTAAAAATGCTAAAAGTGCTATAAATACTTAGAATACTGTCACTGAAGCAAATAGAGAGCTGTAGTTTTTAGAACTTGCTGACTTCTATGGGAATATAGAGTAGCTATAGAGAATTTAGCATTTTTGGTTGTATCCTAAGTTTGTAACTGCAATAGGTAGATTAGGATTATGAATATTATTCCTTTTGATATTAGGAACCATAGGTTGTCTCAGAGATGTAAGTTATCTCAAAGTTATCTCAAATTATATGCTATGATACACTAGACCCCCAAATTCTATCTAAGAGTGCCTTCTCAGTTATAACTTGATAATTTGACTTATATACGTGATCTGACTATATGGCAGTAGTGTTTTTTAAAGGATCTCTAAGAGGTTTATTATTTAGTAGTCATAATCATAATGTATAGCACATTTATTCTGAAAATAAGTATTTCATAAATGTGTTTCATTCTTGCAGAATTGCCAGGGTTTCCGTTTTTGGAAATCAGGTGAAATTATTGCCACACCAAAAACAACTTGGGGTCCTCTTCGCAAATTCAATGGTAAGTCACGGCTTCAGTATGAAGTCACCAGATGAATAGTTTAATGTTGAGAGAGAGCAGAGCAATGTTGAAAATGGACACCCTGTGAGTGGAACCATACACGGAGCCAACCAAGAGAAGCCAGAACCTTTCTACTCCAAAGCTCAGTATAGGAATGGGCAAATCTGACAGGCTTAGTTCTTCTTAATGCCTCATCATTGGGAATGCAGCTATGGGTAATTTGGTTTGTTTTCATTTTTACAAATGGGTTGTGTTTGGTTAGTTGAATATAATAATTACTCTAAAAGTTTCCATTAAAATGTTTAAATGTCTTGCACATTTCTCAGAACTGTACATTTTCTTCATGATTTTGTGCAGTTCCATACTGATTTTTAAAACATATTTTTTATGTATGTAGGCATTTTAATCCAGATTTTTGCCTAGCATTTATGTCTGTTGTTACTGATGAGGTTACTGTAAAATTTAAATTACAAATTTCAGATGCTTCCTGTTTCATTTGATATGATGGCTAAAAATCTGAGAATAAATAAATGTGCATTCAAATGTGGATTAAATTAATTTCTTCTCCAATCCCAAGGGGGGGCAGTGGGAGGGATTCAGCCGGTTGCACCAGTTCGGCAGAACCAATACCTAATTTATTGTTGAGTTCTGCAAATCAGTTAGATGTATTCCAGAAAATCCGTGTTTTCTAAAACATATCTGGTTTTCATTCAACTTCCTTCCAGGTGGGGAAAAAAAAAAACCTCCCCAAAAGTTCAAGAGAAAGGAGCGATGGAAACCTCTGATCACGTCACTCAGGCAAAAAGTGTTAGTGGAGCGCCAGTGGTTTGAGAAGGGTGCTCAAGCAAGCTGGCATCCTGCCTACAGCACCCATGTGCTTCCCCTTCCCAGCCAGAGCTGGAATGCCACCATGTTTAAGTACCGGTACATACCAGCCTTCCTTCCATCGGGCCCATTTCAGCACCTGGTGCCCAGATACCCTTTGCTTCCCCCGGGCAGTTCTTTGTCTACCTGATTTCCAGCATTGTCCTGTCTCTCTATCAGGTTTCTTGCCATTGTGTGCAGGGAAACAAACATTTGTGGGACTTAAAAAAGGGGGAACTGGAGGATGAGGATGGGCCACGCCTCTCACAAGAGCCAACCCTGACCCTGGATGAACCAGTTGTTAAATTATTTGAATGCCACCACTGGGTGGGTGTGTGTCATACCAATAAAGCAAGGATATCACTTTTTCCTTACCCAAGCTCTCTGGTGAGAGGCGTCTAGTAGCTAGAATTCATAGCTACAATTAGACAGCCTGTGACACTGGGTCATCATTTCAGAGATATTTCCTTACCAGATTCCTCAATGCCTTCAACAATGGCAGAGCTTCACTGCACGGCTTCCCTGGAAAAGCTCTTAACATCAATGTACTGTTTCACTGGAAAAAAATTCAGAGAGATATTCAGAGATGTATATGCCTTGAAAATAACCGTGCTGTACTGTATAGCACAGTCAAACATCAGGAGTTGACCACAAAAACTGTTTTATGACACTTAGAATTATTATATCATAAAATGTTTATAATCATTTTTATATCATAAAACTCTTTATAAAATTTGCCAAATTTCAATTCTATTGGAGTTTTGGGTTCTGGATTCTGGATGTATTCTCTAAATTAGCCCATTTGAGATACCTTGGTTGAAAAATGATTGCCCTGTGCAGCACCATTTCAACCAGTTAAAGCTTACACCACAGACAAACTGGAGTTTTAGTAGTATAGAGATGCTGTTAAGTTGCCCAGTGTTCTACATTGTCATTAATGAATGCTCTCCCATTTTTCTGCTATCTAAAATCATGGCAGAACTGAACATGGCTTCAATATACCACATATTGAAAAAACAGCAAAATAATGTAGTTGTATTCTTCCTCAACATCCTATGGAGAGATAATCGTATGTAAGGAATATTTTACTTTTAGGTACCCACCACTAGTCAAACTCTCATGATGCTATCTATCCTCTATCAATCTCGGGGTTAAGGTTAGGATTTCTTTTCTTGTTTTTTGTTCCTTGTTTTTCTGCTAGGAGGCTCTGTCCATTTTAGGTCTCTTAGCAGCAGTAGCAGCAGCTCATTTCACACTACAGAACACGTACAAAAGAAAAACTGGAATCACTCTAGCAGTGAAGATGAGCTTCCTGCAGAACACCAAAGAGGCAGTCTCTGGTATCATGGGTAGTGGAATAAAATAAATAAATCTCTTCTCCCCTAGTGACTAGGGGAGCTCTTGCCAATCAAAATAAACTACTCTGGAATATTTGTAGCTAGGGTTCCTTTCCTTCCCTTCCCTTCCCTTCCCTTCCCCTCCCCTCCCATTCCATTGTGTCTGATTCTCAGAAACTTCCTAGACAAGTCCCTGCATTTTTTTTTGGCAAGATTTTTCAGATGTAGTTTTTAATTTCCTTTTTCCTAGGGCTGAGCAACAATGACTAGTCCAAGATCAGATGTCTTTATGCCTAAGCAGGATTAGAACTCATAGTCTCCTGATGCCCTAACTACTATATCAAACTGGCTCTCAAAGATAGTCTAACTAGACATAAAACAGCTCATAATATACCTTGTAATTGTTTGGGATATTTTTTACAGCTTGGCAAATACAGCTTCATTGATCATAACAAGAAGAAAACAGATTATTTCTACAAAGTGGGATTTATTAAGACTGCAATTTTCTCTGTGTCACTTATTCTAAATTACAAATAAACTACAGTTATCTAAACTGTATAGACCACAGTAAATCCTTTGTAATGATTATATTTCCATGCATATGATTGCACTCATGCTGTGAGACAGTATTATAATGATCTGATCAAATTTTATACAATAGCATTCAATTTATAGCATTGGTAATTTTCTCAATTTCTTTTGCTTCAGCTGAATTAAAGGAAGAGAAAAAAACTGGTATGGGCGTAGGCTATATCACTCTCATTGTTATTGCCGTACTTGTTCTTGCACTGGGAATAGCAGGACTTTTGGTCTGCCGACACAAACGCAAGGCTGGGATGTATGACCTCAAAAGGAGGACCGAGTTTTTTAACTACCAAGCCTTCCATGATTGAAATACATGTAAGTTTTGCTAATTAGTGCATTATTTTTCTCAAGAGCTAGCTTCCTAGCCCCCCCCGCCCCCCATGGAAATGAATATTTAGAGCAGGGGTGTCCAACCTTTCACCTTCCCTGGGCCACATTAGAAGATGAAAATTTGGTTTGGGCTGCACATAAAATAAAATAACAGTAACGATACCTGACCATCCAAAAAAACCATAGAAAACATAGTTAACATATTAAATTTATTTGGAAATGAAGTTAGTGAGATGTTTTTATTATTTATT
>NW_020769370.1:498940-547704 GCF_900518735.1 Pseudonaja textilis
GGGGGGGGGGAGAAAGCTCGCCCTCCTCGCGCCTACCTCTCCTCCTGCAAGTGGCCCGGCTGGATGAGGCAGGACTGGAAGGCAGAAGCAGCAGCGGCGGCAGGGGCAGCGGTGGCAGGGGCAGAAGCAGCAGCAGCAGCAGCGGGAGCAGAAGTGGTGGTGGGGGCAGCGGCGGCGGGGGCAGAAGCAGCAGTGGTGGCGGGGCAGAAGCGGCGGCGGCGGGGGCAGAAGCGGCGGTGGCGGGGGCAGAAGCGGCGATGGGGGCAGCGGCGGCAGGGGCAGAAGCAGCGGCGGGGGCAGAAGCAGCAGCAGCGGCGGGGGCAGAAGTAGCAGTAGCGGGGGCAGAAGCGGGGCAGCGGCGGGGGCAGAAGCAGTGGTGGGGGCAGAAGTGGCAGCGACAGCGGGGTCAGAAGTGGCAGCGGGGGCAGAAGCGGCGGCGGGAGCAGCAGCGGTGGGGGCAGAAGCGGCAGTGGGGGCAGCGGCGGCAGGGGCAGAAGCGGCAGCGGCGGGGGCAGAAACAGCAGCGGCGGCGGGGGCAGAAGCGGCAGCGGGGGCAGAAGCAGCGGTGGCGGCGGGAGCAGAAGCGGCAGCAACAGCGGGGGAAGAAGTGGCAGCGGGGGCAGAAGCGGCGGCGGGGGCAGAAGCGGCAGCGGCGGCAACAGCAGGAGGTGGCGCTCTGACGGCATCCACCTTTTCTCTTGCTTGGCCTGGAGCTCGCCTCGCCCTGCCTCGCGCCTGCCTCTCCTCCTCCTCCTCGCTGGCTCTGGCACGAAGGTTTGGGGTGGGCACTGGGCCGCATTACGAGGCGACCTGGGCCGCATGCGGCCCGCGGCCCGCGGGTTGGACAAGCCTGTTCTAAATTAACAATATCGACAGCATATAAAGAAAATCTGTATAAGATGTTTCATAGATGGCACTTTGCACCAGCAAAACTGGTGATGTTTAAAGATGTTTAAAGATAAATCAGCAAAATGCTGGAAGTGCCACCACACACCCAGATCATATTACCATATGTGGTGGACATGCGTAGAAGCTAAAAGATATTGGTCAAAAATACACACATGGTTGGAAAAAATGATAAAGCAACACATAGATTTGAAACCGGAAATATTTTTATTAGGGATGAAAAAACATACTTGATTATCCATATATTAACAACAACTAGGATTGCATTTACTCAGAACTGGAAAAGCTATAAAATCCCGGCAGAGTGAAAAGTGGCTGAGAAAAATTTGAATGTGCAGAGATGAATAAATTAACATTGGTAATTAAAAAGAAGAAGAAACTTAATACTATAAGATATGGGATACATTTTACCAATGGTTGGAAAATAAAACAAGTTAAAATTGAGTAGATTAATACATAGAGAAATAAGTGAATATTGATATAGAGGTGATAAATGTAAGAGATGATTTATAAAGGAAATGTGATTGTTGTTATATTAGTAAGAAAAATATGAAACTACAATTGTTAGCACAAGATATGTACCCAGTCAACACACTGTTTAAAGGAAAGATGGATTTCTTGTGAATTGTTGTTACATTAAGCACACTATATGAGGAATATCTATACCATGACCACATGTTCATTTGGTTACTCTGGAGGACAAAAAAATAGGCTCGGGTTAAAGGCCAATGATTTTAGGATACAGAAGAACATGCAGTTGTATAGACCCTATTTCTCTCACAACATACAAAAGTTTTGTATTTATTACGATGTTTACTATGTCTAAAATATTTTGCTTAGTGGAAAAAAAAGTTTGCAATTGCTTGAGCTGAAAATATGTTTTCTGAAGAGACAGAAAGGAGCAGCTAATCTAACACAATGCCACCAGCACATGATGCCAGCCATACAGTAATAAAAAGGCTAGAGATTTATGATTTCAATGGGGGTGCATGTCGGAGTCCTGACAGGTGCTTGGTTTTACTGGAATAAGTACAACAAACAAGTTTGATACATTCTTTTATATTTATTCACACATTTTACTAGCCAGACTAGGGAACTAGCTTATATAACTAAAAACTTAGTCATGGCACATTTCACACTTAGGATTTAATTTGAAAACAAAAATGTTCCTGTAGAGTTAAATTATAATGATCTGACTATCACTTGCCTTACAAGGAACAGCTTACATAAAGGGACAGCTTTTGAAAAAATATTACTGTGGTTATATTGTAAATAATAATATGACTTCGGTATTATTATTAGTAAAGGACATGGAGTAAATCCAGGGTGTTCAATGGATATTAAGAAGTGTTCTAGACCATGAAAAATGGCATTTTTAGCCAAACAGTAGGCAAGTATGAAAGAATATGTTGACACCTGGAGGAAATCTCAGCAGCCAATATAAATATTAAATGAAAGTTCATTTTAATTGATATTCTATAGTTGGCTGTGAATGCCTGACTCTATAGCTACAATTTGGAGGACTTGCCATCAGTAGCTCTTAAAATTGCTTTGCAATCAAGATCACTGTGGATTGCTCCCACTTCTGAAGCCTAGTTGGATAGTCCTGCACCCCACTCCTTAGCTTAGTTGCTAGAGGGCCACACACTAACGCAAAATGTATGTGCCTCATCTTTACAGTGACCTTTAATTCACCTTAAGTTCTGCAAAAAGAATCAACTGGAAATAGGAAAAAAATACCTGTTGAAAATACTGGAATTAATGGATCAGTGGCCTTATTCTAAGGCAGCTTCTTACTATATTTTATTGTTTAGATATGACAGGATAAAGCAGTATGTTCTACTTTGATAGAGATATGATATTTAATAATAAAACTGCAATATTATGTGCTATGTACTAGTCAACTATTAAAGTTTACTAATAAATTATTTATTAGTACATTTATAACTTTAATAAATAAAGTAGTTTTGTCTATGGAGATTCTCAGTCATCCAGGTCATGGTTGTCCCAAAGGTGCTTTTTCATGAGGCAACTGGACTTTCTGGTTTTTCTTTGAAGACATTTTGCCTCTCATCCAAAAAGCTTCTTCAGTTCTGACTGGATGGTGGGGAATGGAAGGATTTGTACTCCTTACAGACAGCTGGTCATTTGCATTATTTTAGTGAGTCATTAAGGCCACCTGGAGGTTTATCTATCTTGTCAGGGTCACCTGAATGGTACAAATGAGCATGCAGCCTTCTTGGAACTGTTGAAAGGACCATGTTATAATTGGAGATAGATGATGTTATATCCCTCCCCCCTCTGTTGAGAGAGGGCTGTTTGACATAGATGGCCTGTTTGACCCATCTTTCAAATCAACAGTCTTCTCTGTCCAAATGTAGACTTTACTGTTTTCAAGAGTGACCTTTGTCTTTTAAATGCAGATGGACTGCTGAATCTTATCCTGATAGGTTTGTTCTTCTGTGTTGTGCCATGTGTTTTTGAAGTGGTGTTGGCTCCCTGCATTGTACTGCATATACCACATTGCTCAGCTTGTGTCTGGGTGTTTTATCCTTGGGGTGGACAAGTTTCTGCCTTAGTGTATTCTTGGGTTTGAAGTGTGCCCATATGTTGCGTTGGCTGAAGGTCCTCCTGAGATTTTCCGATATTCCTGCAACATATGAAAGGTTGTCTGCAAGGCTTTAAATCCTTCCATTCCCCACCATCCAGTCAGAACTGAAAAAGCTTCTTGGGTGAGAAGCAAAACTTCTTCAAAGAAAAACCAGAAAGTCCAGTTGCCTCTTGAAAAAGCACCTTTGGGATAAAGTAGTTTTGTTTTGTTTAACTGTATTAAACTGTATTTTTTCTTCTTTTTTCTACTCTTAAGGACTGTTTCATATAATGTTGTTATTTTGGTGTATCTTGGTATTTTGCTTATATTTTGTTTTCTTCTAAAATAAATCTTTATTTTAATATATAATACAAGTAGACACAAGTATAGGACTGCCAAAAAAGTAAACAAATGCTACTTAAACAAGGTTTCCTTTGCCAAATTACATCGTGGCTTACTATTTTATACTTACTTATATCATCTCAAGGGATTTCAAGTTGTCTCAGAAACTGTTTTTAAAAATTTAAATAATTGGTAAGATGATTTCAGCAAGAATAAAAAACTATTACCTTGAGGAATATGATTTCACTTGTAAAATTATCAAAGTTTTCAATAGATATTTTGGTGAAATTGGCTAATATTTTGCACGCTATCCTGATACAGATCAAAATTAGAGTGATCTCCATAATCGAAATCACTTGAAACACAGCATTTGAAATACAGATCTAAGCAAAATGGAAGCTAACATTCAAGAAACAATTTTAAATGTTCAATGTTGCTAAATCCCATTCCCTCCCCACCCCACTAACCTGCTTTCCCGCTCCGTTCTCCTCTGCAAGGCAACAAAAGAAGACCCAGCCAATCAGCTGGGACTTGGGAAGCAGATAATAGATGGTAGATGGTAGAGAGCAGATGCCAGAGGTGGTATTTGCCGGTTCTCTGAACTACTCAAAATCAATCTATCTATCTATCTATCTATCTATCTATCTATCTATCTATCTATCTATCTATCTACCTACCTACCTACCTACCTACCTACCTACCTATCAATTTCATGTATTCATAACTATGTTTATACTTATACCTGTAATCTTATAATTGCTTGACAAAATAAAAAAACAAACAAACAAATAAAAAAATGTCTGGCTTTGTATTCTCTATTGCAACCCCAAAGAAATTTAGTAAAAAGATTTTGAGTTTAGCAATATAAAATTTTAATTAAAAAGCTCAGTTTTCCACATTCACCAATTAATGAATTATTAATGTGATAGCAGAACTTCATCCACAAAAGCAAATAAGACAATCAATCACAATGTAGGTAGGAAGACAAATTTGGTTACTGAAAGTACTTCTTTCCAAACACCAGCTGAGGGTCTGCCACGCCAATCAGCTAAGAGGATCAAGAACAGAAAAGCGCAGGGGCAGGTGGGAGGGCTGATCCTGTGCTTTTCTCTTCTTTCTCCTCTCAGCTGATTGTTGGAGCTTTTTTTAACTACCCATTTGGCCAAACTGGTAGCAATTTTTGCTACCAGTTTGACTGAATTGGGCCGAAATGGTAGCATTTCACCACTGATCTGTACAGGGGTGGGATTCAAATAACAACCGGTTCTGTGGGTGTGGCTTAGTTGGTGGGCATGGCTTAGTGGTCATGTGACCGGGTGGACGTGGCTTGGTGGTCATATTATTGGCTGGGCATGGCCAACTCAATATCACTCATATCGAGGCACGCATCTCCTCACCTGGCCTCTCATGACTGTGGGGATGCTGCAACAGTCGTAAGTGTGAAAAATGGTCATAAGTCACTTTTTTCAGTGCCATTATAACTTTGAATGGTCACTCCACACAAGCAAAGTACCAGCAAAGGAGGGGGAAAAAACTCCAGAGACGTTCCTGAGACAGGAAGTCTAGTCCTGCCAAGAATGAAATCAGCTTTTTAAACTATACTAACTGTATATTATATTAGTAATATTTTATCTTGTCATTCAGTAAGGAAGCTGGCTTTCTGGCATTCTTCAAGAATTCAAACAGAATCAAGAATCATGGATGTCAGTTCACCACACTGCAAATGCAGGATGTGTCACATTGATTGGAGAAGGATATTAGCACATATGTCACTGTGAACATAGGCACACAGTCCAAACTAGCAGCTTCATGAGTGTTTAAAAGATCCATCAAGCTCTGATGTGGTACAAAGTAGAAAAAGTCGTAATGTATATAGTTAGAGATCATTGAAATGAATCGTTGTACTGTAATTTCCAGTGTATTAAACAATTATTTCTGCTTCTGGGGCAAACATACGATAAGCTCTTGTAGCATACTACAAGATCGTGGCCAAATTATGTATGTATTTACTTATACATTTGGGGAGGGGGGTTCCCTTTCTCACTAGGAGTTCTAGGAGATACATGTAATACTATTTTGCACAGCTTTTTTTCCATACAAACCTTGTTATGAGGCTGAGCCGAGGCAGAATGCCTGGCTCAAAGTCACCCATTAAACTGTCTTGACTCAGAGAGGCTAAACCTGAGTTTTTCCAGTCACAGTCCAGCAATTTAATCATGACACCTCCTTGACTCAATATTTGTCATGTTGCCATTCCTGTTTTATTTAATGCTTAACACAGGGGTGGGATTCAATTTTTTTAACAACTGGTTCTGTGGGCATGGCTTAGTTGGTGGGCATGGCTTGGTGGTCATGTGACTGGGTGGACATGGCTTGGTGGTCATGTGACTGGCTGGGCATGGCCAATTCAACATCACTCACATCGAGGCACACATCTCCTCGCATGGCCTCTTGTGACTGTGGGGATGCTGCAACAGTCGTAAGTGTGAAAAATAGTTACAAGTCACTTTTTTTCAGTGCCATTGTAACTTTGAATGGTCACTCCACACAAGCAAAGTACCAGCAAAGGAGGGAAAAAAAACTCCAGAGAAGTTCCAGAGACAGGAAGTCTAGTCCTGCCAAGAATGTAATAAGGGTTAATGGAGAAGCAGTTTCTGTAGGCAATACCAGAATGTTTTCTTCCTGCCTCCCTTACAGGATTAGGCCAGTAATTTCTTCTAACAACCAGTTCTTTGAACTGCTTAGAATGTTAACAACAGGTTCTAGTGAATAGGTGTGAACTGGTAGAATCCCACTCCTGGATCTGTACCCAACATGGTGTCTGCCAGGTCTCATTGTTTAAATGGGGTCTTGTCTCCACAACTCAGTATGACTGTGGTGCTCCTCGACAAAATATCCATCACATTGTGTCCAAATGTCCATCAAGAGCTTACAATGGCCCAATGTCTGATTTTTTTCAATATAGACCACCCTGTCCTTGAATGGCGGGGTGGAG
Source organism: Pseudonaja textilis (assembly GCF_900518735.1). The sequence continues at coordinate 505,774 of NW_020769370.1, forward strand.
TGGACATTAACATTTGAGCTACCATAACTACTATAAGTATTTGCCATATGCTAAATAAATAAATTTCAATCTACATAAGAAGCAAAAGGTACATTGATCTCCACTGCTCGTCTAATGGAATTGCTGAACTCATTCCATTGCAATCAGTTCAGGTTTCCTCACTGTTTGTACAAAACTTCACAACCAGAGCAGGAGGCAATCAGGAACTGGCATAATGAGAGATGCTTCAATACTGACCTCACTACATTGGCACCCTGGACAGGCACAGTGGCAAAGTTTGACATCTGGAATAGATTCAGAAGAATCAAAACTGATTAGCTGTTCCGGAGTTGTATAGATTTATTACTTCTATTGTGCAGGATGTTTTTTTTAGGGGTATGGGGTTTCAGGAGAGTTGGTAAGAATAGTTCACACTGGGAAGGACCTCCTTCAATATGATCAAGCTTTATGAATTTCCTGCAGCAGGATGAGCCTTTCTATCTTTCAATACCCTTACTCCAATTTTGGCAAGCATTTCTGAGAACCCAGAAATTTTGGCAAGTGACACATAGAGGTTTCAAGGCCATAGGAAGAACTTCAGTGAACCAAATTGCATTGCTTCTTTGCCTTGGCAAATAGAACCAAATACTTCCTGCCTTGCAAATCTCTTTGGCAAATTAGGTCAAAGCAAGAGAGGCTCCTCAAATTGAATCTACCAGTTTTTAATGTCCAAAATAACATATAATGTCAACAGAAGGATTGTTTGCCAAAAGTTCTGGGAGAATGCTTTAGTTTATCAATGTGGTGACTACATATATCTTATCATAATCCTAATCAGAAAAGCAGAAATTTCAGTGTAAATTTGTTTACACTGTTTACCTCTGCAAATATCATCATTTGGCGTAGGGGGTAGATAATCAGATGAAACTAACAGATTTAATAGATAATCAGAGTTGGAAGGGACCTTGTAGGTCATCTAGTCCAACGCCCTGCCCAAGCGGGAGACCCTACACCATTTCTGACAAATGGCAGTCCAATCTCTTCTTGAAGGTCTCAACTGATGGCGCTCCCACAATTTACAAGGGTAGGCTGTTCCGTTGGTTGATTGTTCTCACTGTCAGAAAGTTTCTCCTTATTTCCAGGTTAAATCTCTCCTTGTTCAGTTTCCATCCATTATTCCTTGTCTGGCCTACAGGCGCTTTAGAAAATAGCTTGACCCCTTCCTCCCTGTGGCAGCCCCTCAAATATTGGAAGACTTCTATCATGTCTCCCCTGGTCCTTCTCTTTACTAGACTATTCAAGCCCAGTTCCTGCAACCGTTCGTTGTATGTTTTAGCCTCCAGTCCCCTAATCATCCTGGTTGCTCTTCTCTGTACTGTTTCTAGAGTCTCAACATCTTTTTTATAATGTGGTGAACAAAACTGGATGCAGTACTCTAGGTGTGGTCTTACGAAGGCTTTATAGAGTGGTATTAGTACTTCCCTTGATCTTGATTGTATCCCTCTGTTAATACAATTTAGGATTGCATTAGCTTTTTTGGCTGCTGCTGCTGCATACTGCTGGCTCATATTTAGCTGGTTGTCCGTTAAGACTCCAAGATCCCTCCCAGTTACTGCTATTGAGCCTGGTTTCACCCAGTCTATATGTGTACTTTTGGTTTTTTGTGCCTAAGTATAGGACTTTACTTTTCTCTACATTGAATTTCATTTTGTTAGATATGGCCCAGTGTCCTAGTCTGTCAAGATCCATCTGGATCTTGAGCCTATCTTCTTGGGTGTTAGCTATTCCTGCCAGCTTAGTATCACCTGCAAATTTGATAAGTTCCCCTTCTATTCCCTTATCTATGTTGTTAATGAAGTTATTGAAGAGTACTGGGCCTAAGATGGAACCTTGTGTCACCCCACTGCTTACTTCCCTCCATGTAGACTTAGACCCATTAAGGACTACTGGTTGAGTATGGTTTGCCAGCCAGTTGCGAGTCCATCTAGTGGTGGTGCTATCTATTCCACTTTTTTCTAGCTTACTAAGAAGTAGGTTGTGGTCTACTTTGTCAAATGCCTTGCTGAAATCTAAATATATTATGTCCACACTATTTTGCTAGTCTACTAATTTAGTCACTGTGTTGAAGAATAAAATAAGATTGGTTTGGCATGATCTGTTTTTAAGAAACCCGTGCTGACTGCTAGTTATTACTTTACTTGTTTCTAGATGTTGGCAGATCTGTTTTTTTATTATCTTTTCCAGTATCTTCCTGGCTATTGATTTTAGGCTGATTGGTCTATAGTTTCCTGGGTCTGTTTTTTCTTTTCTTTTTGAAGATGGAAACCACATCAGCTCTTTTCAGTCCTCTGGTAGTTCCCCAGTGCTCCAGGATTTTTGAAAGATATGGTGCAGAGGTTCTGAGATGGCCTCTGCCAGCTCCTTTAAAACTCTGGGATGTAATCCATCAGGTCCCGGTGATTTGTTTTCATCAAGATCAGACAGGTGTTCTCTAACTATTTTTTTTGCTTATTTTAACTTTTATTTCTGGTCTGTCTTTTACAGTTACGTTTTTGGTGGGTTGAGCTATAGTTTCTTTTTGCATGAAGACAGATGCAAAGAATGAGTTAAGCAGTTCTGCTTTCTCTCTGTTGCCTGTTATTACCTTGCCATCTTCTCTCTTTAGTGGACCGACTGTTTCCTTGATTTTTTTCTTGTTATTTATATGATGGACAAAACTTTTTTTTTATTATCTTTGACTTTTGTTGCAAGTCTTCGGTCATTCTGAGCTTTTGCTATCCTGACTTTTACCTTTGCAGATTCTGGCTATCTGCTGATATTCTGCCTTAGTTGTATGTCCTTCTTTCCATTTTTTGTACTTGTCCTTTTTATCTTTCAATTTGCCAGAGAGATCTTTGTGCAGCCATGCTGGTTTCTTTTTGGATTTCTTGTTTTTCTTTCTCAGTGGCATTGTGCTGGTCTGGGCTTCTATGATCATACTTTTTAGAGTTTCCCAAGATTCTTGAGTTGTTTTTCCCTTTAGGATTTTCATCCATGGAATCTTTCCCAAGTTCTCTCTGAGTGTATTAAAATCAGCTATTTTAAAATCAAAGACTCTGGTGTCATTATGTTCTGTTGCTTGTGTTTGTATTATGTTGAATTCTAGTATGACAAGGTCACTCTCACCCAAGGTTCTTGCAGTTTCAACTCCCTCTATCACTTCTTCTCTGTTTGTAAGAATTAAGTCCAGTATAGCTGTCCCTCTAGTTTCACCCTCTACCTTTTGGACAACAAAGTTGTCAGTTAGGTTGGTTAGGAATTTGTTTGATTTCTCATTTGGTGCAGAATTAGTTTTCCAACTGATATCAGGATAATTGAAGTCTCCCATTACTATTGTTGTGTGTTTCCTGCATATGTTTGTTAGTTGTCTGGCAAAAAGGACATCTATATTTTCTGCTTGATTGGGTGGCCTATAATATACACCTATGGTCATGTCATTCTTTTTTTCTTTTATATTGACCCATATGCATTCTAGGAGGTTTTCATCTTTGGTTTCATGCATTTCTGTAGCAATATAGTGGTCCTTTACATACAGTGCAACTCCACCTCCTCTTTTATGGGGTCTGGTTTTTTTGAATGGTTTGTATCCTTCCACCAGTATGTTCCAGTTGTGGGTTTCATCCCACCAAGTTTCTGTTATTCCAACTATATCATATTTACCATCATGTATTCGTAGTTCAAGATCACCCTGTTTGTTCCCCAGACTCTGTGTATTTGTATATAGGCACTTGAGATCTTTATATCTGACACTGTGTTTACTGTCTTCATAACCTGTGTTGTGCCCCTACTTTCTTGCCACCTGTTTGATTAGTGCACATGGTATGGCACTGACTATTAAATGCTTGGTTTTGGTTGGCATCAAGGTTTATAATCCTACCTTCACAAACATCTATTTTGCATGCACTGGTATTCTTATTAGTTTTTGGTTGCTGGGGACAGAAATGTTCTGAATCCATTAATTCTCTGTTCCCCGCTGTTCAGTTTAAATGTTTATCCAGAAAATCTGTGAATTTAATGCCAAGTAACTCAGTCCCTTTTTTTGATGGATGCAAACCATCTCTTTTGTACAGTTTTTCATTGGACCAGCTGCAGACATCATGACTAATAAAACCAAAGCCTTCCCTTTTACACCACTCCTTTAGCCACACATTAAACTCTGCTACATGCTGCCCTTTCCCTTTTTGTTCCTTGTATACTGGTAGAACCTCCGAAAAGATAAGCTTACAGCCCATATTATTAAGTTCATATCCCAAGCTCTGGAAGTCTTTCTGAACAGAAAGTACATCCTTCTGGGATAGATCATTTGTACCAAGATGTATAATAGCACCAACATCACAGTCCTTGCTAGCATTCTTGACTATCTTAAGCTTCTTGTCTCTGCTGGCAGTAGCACCTGATAGACACATGACCTCTTTCAAAACCTCAGTATCCTTTCCTAAATTTACATCCCTTACAATTGAGTCCCCAACCAGAAGGTGGCTTCTCTTTTTGGATGTCTTGCTCTTCTTGTGTGACTGGTGCATAATACCTGATTCACACTTTCTCTTTTCCAAAGTAAGTTCTTCTTCTGGGACCATGATCCCTGGCTTACTTGAGTTATCATTATCACAAATACCTTGACCTGTCACTTTAGTGTCCTTATTAAGATCAGCAAGGGCAACTAGTTTAATGGATTGATTAAAGGTTCTGTTTTCCTCTATTTCTGTAAGATTGGCTTATAGTTGACAATAGTATTTGGGCTTGCATACCAAGTACGAGTGATATTTGAATAATATTACAGATAGTGAGATAATAATGGGATGCATAGAACTCTGTGTGCAAGAAACACAAAAATAGCATGAATGAGGTAAATATAATGTCAACAGAAGGACTATTTGAAATACTGTAAGTACAGTCAAAAGTTCTGGGAGAATTCTTCAGTTGATCAATACAGTGACAACATCTATCTTAGCATAAAAAGACACAACAGAAGTTTCAATGTAAATTTGCAATGATACTATGTTTACATCTGCAAATATCCACATTTGGCATAGGCAATAGATAATCAGACAGATCTTGAAACATTTACTGAAAACTAGTTTAATGAATTTATTAAAGATTCTATTTTCCTCTATTTCTGTAAGATTGGCTTATATAGGCTAGCTGATAACAGTATTTGGGATAGCATACCTAGTATGAGTGATATCTGAGTATGCAAGAAAGACAAAAATGGTGTGAATGAGTTGAATAGTCTGAACTACTAACCTCCGACATGTTTGTCCAAATGTGGCCTTCAGTGAAAAAAGTTGTAACTCATGTTGATTCTGAAATATTAGATATACATATTCATTCTTTAGAAATTATGGCTTTTACAGTGAAGATAGAAGTAATCTCTTTTAATATGAATCAGATCTATCTACAATGGAATAGTAATGTCTCCTTTCAGCATCAATAATTCTTCCAGGCAAAAATGAATTATTCAAGATTATAGCAATATAGGAACAGCCTCTTATGTTAAATAACTGTTTATATCTTGCATTATATACACCAGCACTTGTTCTTTAAACCTAGATCTTCTCTATACAAAGTATTTAATAATTTTGTTTTTCTGTTTTAAATTATTATCACAATTCAAAGACAAAATGAACACCAGAGAAATAACACTTGGTGGATCTAAAGAATAATAGTTATATACTGTTCCAGAAAATTGCCAAGATGAACCTTTAACACTGCACAACACATAGTTTATTTGGAAACAGACAATATTATCCAAAGGAATATGCAAAGAACTGCCCACATGCATAAAAGTGGATGGAAACTAATCATGGAGAAAGGCAACCTGGAATTAAGGAGAAAGTTCCTAACAGTGAGGACAATTAACCAGTGAAATGACTTCCCTTAGAAGTTGTGGGTGCTTCATCACTGGAGGTTTTTAAGAAAAGACTGGACAGCCACTTGTCTGAAATGGTATAGGATCTCCTGCTTGAGCAGGGGGCTGGACTAGAAGACCTCCAAGGTCCCTTCCAGTTCTATTCTATTCCATTTTACATCTTTCAGAATAAGCAGAAACTGATGGTACATGATGGGTTCAGAATCATACAGCATTAAATTTGTTTTGTTGTTATGTTGGTAAACCATAATAGCCATTTAATATTTACATATGTATTTATTATACAATTTTGTATGGCCACTCAACTCACATATAGGTAACTCCAGGCAGCTTACAACATTAAAAATGACACATAACACACACACAAACACCCAGGACAGCAGCAACACAGTCAATCAACCACCTGATTGATCCATTTCCATTCATCATTCCCAAGCCCACACACAAAACCATGTCTTCAGGGCCTTTCAAAAAAGCAAGATGATGGAGGCCAATAAGCACAGATTCCAAATTTGGAATTAACTTAACAAAATGTTAAAGCAGCTTGAAGTAGAAGGCTTTAATTAATTTAACTCACAATTTCCCAAGCAGTCATAGGTGAAGTTACCCTACAATAAAAAAGAAAATGATTATTATCCATTTTTTGCTCTCCTTTCATCCTTAAATTTGGATAATTATGGATAAGAAGCCTTATCGTGTATTATTTATAATTCACACTTGTGAATTATACATGTTATTTGGTATATGTATATAAAAATCTTATGCCTATGAAGATACTGGTATATAAAAAATCTTCATATATCTAGATGTTTTGCTTGGGTATGATCTAGAGGAAAAGCTATCCTGGACCTAATTCTTACTAACTGAGAAATGATAGAGGGAGTTGAAGTTGAGCTTGAATAAGAGTGACCGTGTCATATTAGAATTCAATATATTGCAAACACAAGCAATAGAATATAATCCAACCAGTGTCTTAAACTTTAAAATAGCTGATTTTAACAAACTCAGAGCCCAAGCAAAATTTCATGGGATAAAAATCCTAAAGGGGAAAACATTAGCCAGCAAAAACAGATCATGCCAAACTAATCTTATTTCATTCTTTGACAAAGTGACTAAGTTAGTAGACAAGCAAAATATTGTGGCCATCGTATACTTAGATTCAGCAAGGCATCTGACAAAGTAGACCACAGCCTACTCCTTGGTAAAGCAGAAAAATGTGGGATAGACAGAATCACCACCAGATGGATTTGTAACTGCTGACAAATTGTACTCAATGAGTAGTCCTTAATGGTACCATATCTACATGGGAGGGAAGTAAGCATTGTGGTACAATAAAGTTCCATCTTAAAGCCAATACTCTTCAATATCTTCAAAAATGACTTAGATTATATATCTTTTCTCCTCTCATGATGAGTTTTGGATCTAATGAACCTGGAGCAAAGAAAGAGAATACTTTTAAGTAAATGGAAATAAAGAAAAGGAAACAGAATATGAGTCTGTTACCTACTTTTAAAAATCTCCTCATTCTAATAATGAGATGATATTTCTACATGGTCTAGATCATTCTGGTTCTCAATGGTTCTCAATCAGGGGTCATATGGCCTCTGAGGACCCTAGGATATCACAAGAGGGCTTCAGACAGAAAATATGTAACCAATGGGACCACCGAAAAGCACGTGTATTAAACTGAAACTAGTGTCTTGTTGATGCCCAAAACACACCGGTTATTGTTTTGTACCTGTGTCCGCTAATGACACAGGACCGGACAGGGAAGGCATAGGAGAGAAACAAGGCTGGAAGGAAGCCACGGGCAAAAAAAAGTTTAGACGCACTGGCCTAGTTTTAACAACATACTTAAGGATTGAATTTACTGGTATGGCTACCAACGGATCATGGACCTTCTCTTTGTTTTTCTGTTAGCTTTCTTTGTTTTTGGTCACATTTAGTATATTTATGAAATGAGCATATACAGAATTGCTATATAGTTCTTGTATTTTTCCCTTTTTTATTGTGATAATAGAAAAGCATACAAATTGTACTAACATTATCAGTAAAACAGTATTATCTTTTAATTTGTTCACTGTTATTATTAAATTAATGGTAAAAAAAATTCCATAAAGTATGGAAAGTAAATTGTTATTGGAATAACAATAATTGTAAATTCTATAAATGAAATACTATAAAATTTGACCATGTTCCTTACCCCGTAGGTCCAGCTATAAATCTTTGGATTATACAGAAATGTGATAAAACAATTTAAAACAAAATTATATATTCAGAAAACATCATATCTTTCTCTTTGGGGGAAAAATTGGACAGATATATGAATGCTAAAATTTAAATTTCTCCTTTCAAAGACTTAAAAAATCAAGTGAACTTGAATCATATCTGTAATTAGTTTGCCTTTTTTGTTCTTATTTATTGTATTACATTTTATTTTCCTTTTTTCATATGTGGTGAACTGTTTATTTTTATTTATATATGTTTGCTTGAAAATTGATTTTTTAAAAAAAACATATATAAATGATTTTTTTCTGCAGCCCAATCATTTCCTACATTTTACAGCATTAAGATTTCAGCAGGAACAGATAATCATTCTTGAGATGAATCCAAAGATAAATTGAAGGGTGAAGTTCTTCATTCTATCCAGTAACTGAGGCTAAAATAAATGCACAATGAAACTGCAACCACAGATGAACACATTTTTCTACTAGTTGAAAGTTATAGTATCATATCTTCCTAGGCAACTCTGCATTGGCTTCCAGAAGGAACTGAATAGGGAAAAATACAGGTACGGTACATCATAGACATGTTGTATCCATTTATATGGATGTTCATGAATGAGTTCTAATAGCAGAACAGAATGCATTAGATCAGCTTTTCTCAACCTTTTGGCTGTGGAGGAACCCTTGAAATATGTTTCAAGCCTTGGGGAACCCCTGCACAGAATGCTACAAAATTATATTTGTTTCATATGTGTAAGAATTTATATATGTATTAACAGTGTTCTTAAGCTAAAAATAAAAGGCACGTGTGCACCTGTTGCCACTGGTGGCTGAACCACCCCAGCCCTAGATCTCCTGAATTTGCCCTGGGATAGAGCCGCCTCCCCCAAACTACTGTGCCTGCAGAAAGGCAAGTGGACAGATTCAGAACATAGGGGTATCTCTCCCTCCCTCCCTCCCCCTCCCCCTCCTTCCCACTCTCTTTCTCACCACCTGCTGCTCCTCCCTCCTCTTCCTCCCTTCTCAGCTCAGCTCACTCCTATTCTTTCACTCTTCATACCTCAACTTATGCTTTGCTTACCTCCCCCTATTCATAACTATGTTTTTACTGGTATGTGCACAATCCCCACCCTGCCTGCATCTGTGCAGCTTTGGTGGGCCCACCCAGTGTTGGAGGTTGGAGGGGTTTTGTTCAGTGTCTGCTTTTTTAAAATCAACATGATCCCACAGGTAATTCCTGATGACCATTTATGGAAGCCTGGCTGAGAAACCCTGTATTTAGAAGAAAAAGAAGAGCCTGGGGGTGGAGTCAAGAGAGGAATCAGCATTATGGTCCCATAAACACAACCAACTTTCGCTCCTTGAATTCCCTTAACCCTCATCTATTGCCAGTTTAGTGCTATTAGTTGACAAGATTCTTATGTATAGGCATAAGCAATAAATCAGCTAAACTGGAACAATGTGTGATCCTGATTCTTTAGATACTGCATTGGATAATGGAGTTTGGAGCATTGTCTTAATAAAGTATTGTTTTATAGGACTAACTGCTAAAACAATTCTGCTTCAGGTATTGATGGAGATACAAACTTGTCAAATCAAATTATTATTCATTATTATGCATCATTCATGCATAAATATTGCCCTTTTGTACTCAGAGAAGTAAAATATTGCTTTTAAAATTATTTATTTATTTTGTCTTTTATTTATTTTGTCAAATACTTACAATATAATAGAAATAAGAATAAACATAAGTTTAAATACATAAAATAGGAACTAATAATTGGGGACAATAGGAGAGGAATGGTAGGCACGATTGTGTGCTTATGCACACCCCTTACAAGATCTTCTTGTAGTTTAGAAAAGACATCGATAATATAAAACCTCTCTGGCATGCTGATTCCCTCTCAGAAGCTGTTTGGTACATATCATTTCTTATAATTACATTGCAATGTCCTACCTGTCAATGAATACTTCAGCTTCAACCATAACAACACAAGAGCAAACAATAGATACAAACTCAAGGTTAATCGCACCAAACTTGATTGCAGGAAATACGACTTCAGCAACAGAGTGGTCAATGTCTGGAATACTCTACCTGACTCTGTCGTTTTTTCCCCAACCCCCCCAAACTTTAACCTTAGACTGTCTACTATTGACCTCATCCCTTTCCTAAGAGGTCTGTAGGGGGCGTGCATAAGCACACCAACGTGCCTACCGTCCCTGTTCTATTGTTTCTTTTCTTTTATTTTTATTTTTCTTATATGTATCTACGTATTCATAACTATGTTTTACTTATACCTATTATCTTGTAAGCAATTGACAAACCAAAATAAATAAATAAATAAAAATATAAGATGTAAAGAAAGCTGTGAATCCCCTACCCTCACTTCCCTACTGTGGGAGTGAAACCAAGCTGGGTTCACACACTGCTGCTTACTGTCCACAGAAAGTGACTTTGATCAAAGAATTCACCAATGTGTTTGGTGGGTTGCCTTGCTTAGAGATAGAAAGCAGATACTGAATGCAAACTTGGCAAATAAGGAATATTTCAGAGGCCTCAGCTTTCTCTTTTCTATAAATAAATATTCTTCATCAGTAGATTGGAAATTATACAGCTCATATAAAGGACAGGGGTTGAGACAAGTGTAACAGCGGAAAAAGTGAAGAAATTGGGCTGCATTATCAGACAAAATCAATGGCAAATTGGTTAAATTTTCTGTTGAGATTCCAAGCCTTGTGTGACAACTTTCTCACATAAGACTCAATGTTGACTATAGGAAGCTGAAGGACCAACAGTGAGTTAGTGAATCACAGGTTAGAACAAACTGATTCTAAAGCATAAGCAAATATGCTTGAACAAATTATGTCCATAATCACAGAGCTTATGGTTCAAATAAACTGTAGTGTGGGAAAGAAGTTGAGTCCTCCCTTCACATATTCTTACTTCTATAGCTCAAATAACAAATTAGAATAGGCTCTGGGCTAGGGCTGTCAAACTCCCGGCCCATGGACCTGATGAGTCATGCGCTCCACAACATCCACAACTGGTTTAGCAAAGGAGGGGGAAAGTCCTGATATGTCATGTGACACTGCTGTAATGATATGAGTTTTACACTCCTGCTCTAGGCAAAATTCAAACTGCAACAGGAAACACAAAATGTAATAGGATGCAACATCAATCTGACCTAATCTGAGATCTCTTTGATCCAGAAGAGAAAAAGCTCCCCTCCCACTGCCCGAGAAAAAAATGCACTGTTTGCCATCAACAAATGACACCTCAGTAGCATACCTGAATTGCAAATGTGCTGTGAAGGGTTACTGTAAATGCATTTTGTCAGACCTCTTGGAGGGCAAGGAATTACTACACAGAGACAGCTTGGAAAAGATTTAAGAACGGCTACCTCTGATATTAGCTGATATTATCCTAGTATCATGCTCTCAGAAATAAACTTCTCTACTTCTTCAAGCAACTGCCTGGGTTCTTTCAAACCCAGCTTTCAACAGACCTCATTTTCCTTTGAATAGCACTTATGCTGCATTCTTGGAACTTCTGTGATTTATTTTATTATAAAGCCTTGAAAACAGAGTTATATACTGGTATTAGATAAGGAACTGTAAATCAGATATGGCTAACTTAAACAAAGTATGTGGTTGTCAGAGAATCATTCCCTCTCCCCTATTTTAAATGTCATAATCTAGAATTAAATCTGACAGACAGGACTAAAGCAGAAAAAAACTAAAAATAAAAAAAATGAATGTAACTGAAATTGAAGTAAAACTTTCTCTGCGACACCCTAGATTTTCATTTTTTTAAATGAAAAAAATTCTCATCTGTGGTTTTTACAGAAAGCTAATTCACATTTTTTGGGTTGGGTGGGTATGGAAAATATTTGAGATTTTTTACAGTTACCTTCTAGATCGGGATCGCCAACCTTTTGGACCTCAGGGACCACCATCCCAGGGACCACTAACAGGTTCTGTGGATGTGGCCTAATTTGTGGGTGTGGCTTGGTGGTCATGTGACTGGCTGGGCATGGCTTGTATGTAAATATTATAAATATTTATATAAATATTGAATTTTTATTTAAAAAAGAGCAACTTTTACCCAAAATCAGGCAAAGCAGGCAGGCAGATTGAGTTGCTCACAGAATCATTCAGTGATCTATCTATCTGCCATTGGCTAGCTCAATCTGTCACATAGAATTTGCTTGCAAGCAAACTCATAAAATTTGCTAGCAAGTAAACTCACAAAATTAACTCACAATACACCATCTATGTAAATATTGAATTTTTTATTAAAAAGAGAGAAACCTTTCCCTAAAATCAGGCAAAGCAGGCAGGCAGATTGAGTTGTTCACAGAATCATTCAGTGATCTATCTATCTGCCATCAGCTAGCTCAGTCTGTCACACGAAATTTACTTGTCGTGAGTCTGCACTGAATAATAGAACCTTCAGTCCTAAGGGAGGTTTGGCTGTGCATAAAAGCAGAGCTGAAGATCTAAAGACTAGCTAGAAAGCAAGAAATCTAACCATTTCCTGCTTCCTAGCTAATCTAAATCTCCTGGCACAGCAGAACAGCTGATGGTCGGAAAAAGGAAAAATAGCAATTTAGCAGGCAAGTTTGCCGGGTAAGGAGTGAGTGGGCAGGGAGGGTTCCCACGGGCTACGTGGGCGGCACAGCCATATGTTTCTGCACAGCCTGGATTAATTGCTTTGGGGGGGTGAGATTTCTCTGCAGCCCACCAAAATTTTCTCACGGCCCACCGCTTGGCGACTGCTGTTCTAGAGCAGGGATGTCAAACTCTATTTCATTGAGGGCCTCCTCAGGGTTGTGTTTGTCCTTGGGGTGTGTGTCTGTGGCCAGGGTAGGCATGGCCAACTCAATATCACTACCAGCAAAAATGAGCTCCCCAACTCCATTTTCACCTGCGCCAGCCTACTGCAACCCTCTACCAGCGAAAATAGAGTTCAAGGGGGCCATTCGCAGCCCTTGTGAGCTCCATTTAACTGGCAGAGGCACCATGGGTCGGTCCTTTGCTGTTTCCACGGCAGCCCCATGAGCCAGATCCAGCCCCCAAGCCTTGAGTTTGACACCCGTTATAAAGAAATGCATATTCAAACTCCATTACTTCCAGAGAAATGCATATTCCCCTTTCTATGGAATTATTTGAATAATGATCTCTATCTGGAGTCTTCAGCATCAACTGAGGAATGTATTTCTTATTGATTCTACGTGTAGAATGCCTTCCATGTCTATATATAAAACAGCTTGTTAGAACTTGACTATATTTATTTAATACCCAAGTGTGCAAACTTTCTTGAATCAGTATGTATAAAAAGCAAACTGAACAAAAAAGGTTTGAAAGTTATGGATGAGCTGTGTATGGCTAGGATTCTTGGAACATTATTTAAAAGTCAACATCTCATAAGATTTTAAAAGATCCTACATGACTCTTTACTAGTAGGCTTTAGTCTCTTTCAAGAAAGGAATATTATATTTGATTCTGATTTACCTTAACGTGAAATGTCATCTTTTAGACTGATTCATTTTGCCTTGATGTATACAGCAAAAAAACTTAATAACAAGAGACATCAATATCGAGCATGTGACTCATTAGACTACCATTTTCATCAACTCCAGCCAATAGGATAATGGGAGTTAACTTGAAAACATCTTTAGAAGCCATCAGACTGGAGAAAGCTATTGGACAGCAACAGAAAACTATCTCAGTTATGAGAGGTTACCCAACATATATTCTACGTTCAAGCTTCCCGCCCATCTCTGCTTTAGCAAGGCAGAAAGAAAGCTGTTTGCCCATGCCCTTCTGGGGTTCTGGTCCCGGCGCCAATTCGAGCATGTCCTCCATGGACTGCTAAGAGCCCAAAGTTGGTGGTGCCAAGGCAGCCCATGCCTCCTGCTGCTTTGGGCTCAGAGCTGTAAGTTGCATCCAGGAAGCACTCTGGCAGAGAGAAGCTGCCAAAGTCAACCCTAGTTTGCTGTCTGTTGAAGCTAGGAATCTCAAATACGGATGAGAAATGAACATTGTGAACTTGTAGCCAATGGTAGATCAGCCCCCTGCGGACTCCTAGTCTCTTGAGGAGCCAAGCCAATCACCAAGTTGACAGGACTCCCAGTGATGGGATGAGGTCCTTCAAGCACTTAGTTTGGCCACCTGTTTAGTGGCTCCAGCCAGCGGCTACAACACAAACATTAATTCTTGGCAGCATTTGAGATTCCTAGCTGCAGTTCACTTGTGAGCACCATTGGCCAGGAGAGGCAGGGAAAAAGATGAAGGGGCAGCATGGTCGATGGTGCAGGAGCTGGGCATAGGCAGGCAGATTACAGGCAGCTGGTGGATCACTGGCTTGCTCGCTTAGCTGCTCACCGCCCAGAGCTTGCAGGCAGCGAAGGAAACCCGTGTTGTGACCGCTGCCTCCTGTCTCTGTGCATTGAGGAGGCCAAGCAGCAGCGAGAAGAGCACACACCTCCTGAGCTGGGGGAAGCATCTGCCAGTGATGGCCCCAGGTGAAGATGTTGTGAGTGGGGAGACTCGAGCCCCCTCAGGAGCTGCGAAGTGCTCACTGCCCCTCTGAGAACCCATCAAGCCTCCTCCACCCATGCTTCTCTTCCTCTTCCCAAGAAGCGTTATTTTGGGGGAGACTGCAGGATTGTCCCACCTCCCTGCCAGCCATCTGGTCTTCAGTACATGGGTCTTCGGCCTCTGGACGTCAGATTCCCTCCATCCAGCACCAGTTCAGAAGTTCCTTCCCCCCAGCAGGGAGGGACAGAGAAAGAGAAGGGAGAGGGAGGGAGGAGAAGAGAGAGAGAGAGAGAGAGAGAGGGGAGAGGGAAAGAGAGAGAGAGAGAGAGAACACACATACACACACACACACACACACACACACACAGAGTGAGGGAGAGAAAGAGAGAGCAACAAGAGACACAGAGAGAGAGGGAGGGAGGGAAAGAGAGACAAAACCCACAAACAGAGAGAGAGGAGAGGGAAAGAGAGAGAGACAAGAGACAGGCACACAGAGAGAGACATAAGGGAGAGAAAGAAAAAAGAGGGAGAAAGAAAAAGAGAGACAAGAGAGAGATGAGAAAGAGAGAGACAAACACAAAGATAGATACCTGTTTCAGGCTGCAGCGATTGCCATAGCCTACTGCTGCCTCTGCGCACACCATTTTCAGCCTCCACATCCCATTTTCAGCCTCCCCACACCTTGTTTTCAGCCTCCATGTGCCCCATTTTTGGGTGGCAGAGATTGGAACAGGCCAAAAATGGGATGCATGCAGAGGCAGCGATAGGCTCTCAATAGACAATCAGCTGCGAGTGCTAATCAGTTTGTACTGAAGCTGAAACTGAAACTGGCTGCTGTTTGCTGCAAAGAGGCAAATTGCAGGGAGGCAGAGGCCAAAGGGCGGGGGGACGGTGAGTGGGTGGGGCCAGTCAAAAGTACTTTGTGTGGAGGGACCATTCAAAGTTACAATGGCACTGAAAAAAGTGACTTATGACCATTTTTCACACTTACGACTGTTGCAGCATCCCCACAGTCATGAGAGGCCAGGCGAGGAGATGCATGCCTCAATGTGAGTGATGTTGAGTTGGCCACACCCAGCCAGTCACATGAACACCAAGCCATGTCCACCCAGTCACATGACCACAAAGCCACACCCACCACCTAAGCCATGCCCACAGAACTAGTTGTTAAAAATTTTGAATCCCACCCTTGGCTGGACCCCTTATCTAATTTGCGAATGATACTAAGCTGGCAGGAATAGCCAACACCAGAAGTGGTATTCAGCAGGTTCTGACCAGTTCTGGAGAACCGGTAGCGGAAATTTTGAGTAGTTTGGAGAATCAGCAAATACTACCTCCGACTGGAGATTTTACAGTATCCTTCCCCTGCCACGCCCATCAAGCCACGCCCACAGAGCTGGTTCAGGACTGTCAAACTTGTGGCCTGTGGGCCAGATGTGTCACGCACTGGCCATGTCTGGTTTAGTGAAGGGGAAAAAAAATGATGCATCACGTGATGTTGCCGATACATCATGATACGTCATGCGATGCCGCCATGATGACACAAGTTACCTTCCCACCAAAGTGGTCCCTATTTTTCTGCTTGCATTTTTACATGCTTTTGAACTGCTAGGTTGGCAGAAGCTGGGACAAGTAACGGGAGCTCATTCTGTTACGAGGTGCTAGGGATTCGAACCGCCGAACTGCCGACCAGCTCAGTATCTTAGCCACTGAACCACTGTATCCCAGATAGAATATAATAATAATATAATAAAAGTACAATAATGGTAGGATAGAATAAAATAATTTAAAATATAAGCAAGTAAATGAGATTCAGACTCTTCAATTATCTGCAACATGACTAATGGAAAAGTTAGATCCATTTTTTAGTGTCGTATAAAAATATCTAGTTGCCTTTCATTGTTTAAGCTTCAATTACAATTATTTTTAAGAGAAGAATTGTGATGCTTAATATAGATTCTAAGTGGTTTAAATATTAATAATGTCAGGAAGGTTATTAATTCTCAGAAATACTTTGAAAACATCTGAAGAGCTTATTCAATGAAAGCAAAATCATTTACGTAGCTCTTAAAATCTGACTGTGACTGACAGCCCAGCCATGTTCCATTTAGTTTCTTTCAGGCAGTCAGAAGAAGTGAGGCTATGAAAGCTGGTGGCCTTCTTTTCATTATGTATACAGTCTGTCCATTCATCTTGTTAGAAGTTAAACTCCCCCCCGCTTTCTAGAAAAATGAAATATTTTAGGAAATATTAAAAAGGCAGAATGAGGTATGTTTGTTAAGATTTGTGTCTTCCCTAATTTAACTCAGATTTATGGTGGGAATGACCAGTGTGTGTGTAAATGATGGAGTGGGAAGCACGCCTGAGTTCCCTAGCCATTACAGATTTCTGTGAATCAATGGGCTCTGTAGCCACCTGAGGCCTTCCAGGCTGCAGCAAATTTCTAAGTTCCAGTGTGCCATGTAACTTGTGCCTATGTCCCATTCCCCTGAGGCATCCCCACATTCCCTACCTGGGACTCCATCTGCTTAACAACCCATGAAATCGATTAACAACCACAATTGGGAATGCCAGGTTACGGTCGAGATGCGACAGCTCACTTGCTGACCTCTTTGATCAATGACCAATTGTGGTCAAAAGTCAAGGATTAACTGTATTGTGTTATTTTTTTCTTTTCTTTTTTCTTCCATTCAATTTTGTCTGATATTTGACAAGTCCCTGCAGTTTTCTCAGCAAGGATTTTCAGAAGTGATTTGCCATTGCCTCTTTCCTAGAGTTGAGAGAAAGTGACTGGCCCATGGTCATCCAGCTTCCTTCATGCCCACCGCAGAACTAGAACTCATGATCTCATGGTTTCTAGCCTGATGCCTTAACCACTACACCAAAGGGACTCTCTATGCCGATATTTAAAAAGATATAAAATCATTAATTATTTTGAATAAAGATTTGAAAATAGAAAACCATATTTTCTATGCCATCCTTCAATTTTCTTGCCATGACATTCAATGTATTGGTATGTTTTACCCAGTATTGCCCCTTTTAAACTCATGGCTATATAAAATACATTCTAAAGTTTGCTTTCAGTGGTTTTTAAATTATTGTTTACAGTGTCCAATGGTGCACTTTAATTCCTAAATATTAAATTTTCTTTATAGTATTATTTATAAAGGCTAATTGTAAAAGCATTTAGAACTCTGAAGAAATCAATATTCTTTCTAAATATACAAATAGTAACAATAGCAACATAACATCATTCTATTAAAACAGAAACCGAAGGAAAAGCAGAAATGCAAAAAGTAAATTTTTGACTGATAGTTTTAGAGAATTGCAATAAATAAATTTACATACGGTCTTGATTTATTATAAAAAGGTGTTTGATTCATTGCTACATAATTGGACCACTAAATGTTTGGAAATGTTGAGAGGGGTAAAAACATTAGAATGTTTATAGAAAAAAATGTAGGTATAGTGGCTAAGATTAGAAACCAGAAGACTGAGTTCTGGTCTCACCTTAGTTTAAAAAAAAAACCCTACTGGATGACCTTGAGAGAGTCACTCTCTATCAGTCCTAGGAAGGAGGCAAGGGCAAACCATTTCTGAAATCTTGCCTAGAAAAGTTCAAGGACTTGTTCAAGCAATCATAAGCAGTCAAAAACTAACTTGAACATACATACACAAAAATGGAGGGTCTATCAGCAGAATCACTGAGCAAAACGCTCTCTATGCGAGTGAAGGTTTATTCTCTGAGCGCTTGTTCTTTGGTTTCTGAATGTTTCATTACCAGGTCCTCATAAACAGAAGAACCCTGACATCCCCTAAACTCCTTTGAAGGTGTTACCTGGCTGGTAACGAAAAGTTCAGAAACCAACTCACAAGCTCGGAGAACGAACCTTCACTCTCATCCTACACCTGAGCTACAGATATTCGCCACTATTGCAGCTCTCTGTGTGTTTATCTTTGGAACAAAGGCAGAAAGAAGATCAGGCTGATTATCTGTGTCACTCTTAACATAATCATCCTGTTGGTGAGTGCATCTAACTGCAAGGTGCTTTTGACCAGATTCTGGCAAATCTGGCTGTGCCCATCATGGAATGAAAGCCAATGGTGATGTCTGATCTTTTTGCCTAAATTTCATTGTTTAAAGGTTATGAAAAGCAACGTAGCCCAACTCAGTACAACAATGTTCAATAAAACTGTCTAGCCACATGTTGAGATTTATCTGACAAGAGAGATTTATTGAACATTGTTGTACTGAGCTGAGCTATATTGCTTTATTGTTTTACATAATCTTTTAAATAATCAAAATGCATGAGCAAATTCTCAAAACAAACCAGTGAGTGTGTGATTACTATAATCCTGGAAGGTGGATTATGTGAGTAGATGCATGATTAATGGCCGTGGGAAGCTGCAATGAGTCTTTGCTTCAATGTTTTGAGCAAAGCATCCCTTTGGAGTTCTTTTGTGGAACAATAACCTTTCCCACATACTTCTAAGCACAAAGCAGTTGCGGGATCCAAATCCAAGATCTTCCTAGAAATGCCAGTCATTGCTTAATGACAAGAATTGCAAAACTAAATTGCTTTGCAAAGATCTAAGGCAGGTACATGAGGATGCAAGACCACTGCTGAAATTGTACTTGTAGCACCAGTGAAATTACTTTACTGAGCAGTACAACTTTGAGAGGACATCACAGGATTGATCAAACTTGCAGTGTATTCACTGCCAGTCTCAAATTCCAAAGCAACGTGTAGTGGTTGAGGGGTGTTTGTGTGTGCGCGCGCGCGCGCGTGTGTGTGTGTGTGTGAATATATAATATTTTTACTATGGTACTATGGAAGTTATTTGAAAAGATAATAAAAAATTTGGAACACGTGTTAGCTATTTTACATAATAGTACATGATGTAATTTCATTGCTTTGCAATATCCCTAAGTGCATTTTGATAGCACTGAACATATTTTATCCTGCACAGTAGCCCACATGAAGATGAATCATATATTGATTTTTCACAGATTCTATAGATAAGTAAATTATATTGTGAGAAACCCAAACTCCTTTTTTTTAAAAAAAGTTATGAAACATAGAATACACTTTGAGGAGTTCTAGAAGGATGGGGGAAAGAAAAAGGAAAGAATTTCAGAATGTTCCAGGAAAAAGTGGAAATTATGTTTTCTCAACATTAATCTGATCCTACCATTTATTTTTGTGTGCATGCCTTTTAGTTACTCTTGATTACAGGTGGCACCATGCAAAGTCTCTGCAGTTCTCTTGGCAAGATTTCAGAACGATTTACCGTGTCTGCTTCTTAGAGATGAGGGAGAATGACTGGCCCAAGGTCACCCAGTGGGATTCATGCCTAAAGTGGGACTAGCTGGATGGCTTAACTACACCAAATTCTTGGTATGTGAGAGATACTTCAAACTTCATCATCTTGTAGTCTTCTTCTGAACTTGCTTCAGGTAGACAAATGATCTAAACGGGATCTGATTGCAACAAAGTATTATAATCTTGATTCTATATTTCTGTTATTATACCCTAAATTGGCATTTTAATTTTTAGCAACTGCATTACACGGTTGAGTCATGTTTAATTTGTAGTCATCAAGGATACCCAGATACCTTTCACACCTACTACTGCCAAGACAGGTCTTCCCAGTCCTCTACTTGTGCCATATTTCTCCTACCCAGATGCAGAACTTGTTTTTCCTTGGTGAATTCTACGCACTGCCAATGCCTGATTAGTTCTTTTGAATCTTCTTTTTCATTTTATTTGGTTACCTCTCCCAGTTTTGTATAATCTGCAAACTTTACAAGTGTCTCAACTCTTTCATCAAATCATTTATAAAAAATGTTGAAGAACACAGTTGAGGACATAGACCAATTCTATTCTACTACTTATAGTACTTTCCTCCAAACTGAAGGGGCACCATTATTAAGTCCTGTTTGGATACAGTCATTTACCAACTGTGAACTGGGACCTAAGATATCATCAGTCCCATGTACACTGCAGGATTCAGTATATAATTCCTGATAATTGTCTAATTTCTATTTGAAAACCATCCGTGAATGGGAAGAAACCACTCCATCCAGTAATATATTTTACTGCTTGGCAGCTCTTACTGCCAAGTTCTTCCAAATACCAAATCTGTATCTACATCTTTGGAGTTTCATCCCATTAGTTTAAGTCTTGCTCTCTGAAGCAAGTGAGAAAAAACCCAATCCCTCTGCTGTGTGACAGCTCTTTAGGTGTTTGAAGACAGCTACCATGTGCCCTATTATAAAGGTACATGAGAAAATCTTCGAAGATGAGACAAAGATGCTGTCTGAGACAGGGGTCCCCAACCACCGGGCCGCGAACCAGTACCGGTCCGTGGAACATTTTCTACCGGGCCGCCGGTTTGCTGGGCACCGCCATCTTGTTTTGATGAGAAAGTGCTTCCGGTGAGCTTTTCCGGTTGGAAAGCGGCGTTTGGGTCCTGAAGGAATCCTTGCGCCTTAGTTTCATCGAAGGGTGGGCGGCTTCGAACGAAACTAAGGCGCGAGGATTCTTTCAGCACCCAAGGCAAGGCGAGCCGAACGACCGTCCCGAAGCCCATCAACAAAGGTACAAAGGAGGAGTTTAAGGTGGTGGGGAGAAGCGGGGGACGGCTGGCTGGCCGGTCGCTCGGCTCGCCTTGCCATGTGTGCTGATGCTGGTACTGGGCCGTGGATTATTTTGTGATGCTGGTACCAGGCCATGGCACAAAAAAGGTTGGGGGCCACTGGTCTAAGGAACAGACAGAAATGAGATCGCATAGCCCACAGCTGGCTAGTGGGTGAAGCAAGAACTCAAGAGACCATATCTAGCTTCTTGGGTTGTAAATGAAACAGTGGAGGTATGTGCTTTCAGACTTACAAGATTCTGTTACTGTAGTCTTACAGTAAACTAGAATTATCTCACCTGGTTGTATTTTCTGTCTGGTCTACTTGGGAAGATTGACTCTCCTCAACCTTCCCTTCTGCAAGCTGAGCTTATTAGGATTTTTTTTTATTACTCCTCATAGGACTTCATTTCCAGTCCCTTCTTCATCTTGGCAACTCTTTTCTTAATTTGCTGCAATTTAACAATGTCTTTTTTAAACTGGAGTATACACAACTGAACATAATACTCCAGGTGAGATCTGATTAAGGCAGAATAGAACTGATAATTACTTCCCACAATATGAACTTTATGACATTCTTGATACCCTTCTAGATGCTTCTGGCCTTCTTTACAGCTGCAAATACATTATGGTCCAGGAGAATGGCTTTGTCCTTATCTCACCAACAACTCTCTTCCATTTTGAGAGACCCATCAGTGGAACTCTATTGGTGAAGCCACTTAACAGTGGAATGTTTTCCACAGTGTTCATATATATTTGCGCTTGGACAAAAAGGACATCTTCAGTCCCCAAAACAATGAAAGATCCATAATCTAGGGACCCTCCTTTTAAAGAGTAAAGAGTGTTGTTTTGTACCCTAAGGTCACTTTCTCATATGTTAAGGAATATGCCTGGCACTTATAAAACAATTTGTTTTAGTTGCTTATATAGCATGTGTTTGTAAAAATGCTGAGATAACACTGCTAAACACCTTACTATATCTTCTGAACACTTCAAATAGTGTGAGATATTAAAATGTTGCATCACTTCAGAACAGTAAATCACAGAGGAAGTTCAGTATTTTATTACTCACCACTTTTTTAGACTTTCAAGGAATAGAAATATCATAGCCTACATAAAGATAAATAGATACAGTAGTATGGAATCAAACACTTCAGTTCTGTAATCTTCCTTCAGCTGATTTTTTTAAACTTTATATTAGTACTGCAGTTGCATACAATTCATTGTAGTTCTGATTAACAGTTAACATCCAGCTATCAATTTAGATGGCAACTTGTCAATCATAAGCAAGAATACAACAAGGAATCCACCATAAGGATAAGGCCTGCAATTTATATTTTAAATGTCTGAAAGCCACCACTTAGGAAGGACATTAGTGTTTCCCTAAATCAGTGGGCGCCAAGTGGTGGGCCACAGCCCACTGGTAGTCCGCAAGAAAATTTTGGTGGTCCGCAGAGAAATGCCACCCCCAGAGCGGCCCCCCCCAAAGCAATTAATCCAGGATGCGCAGGCACACAAGGCTGCGCCACCCACATGGCCTGCGAGAACCCTCCCCACCCACTCACTCCTTACCTGGCAAACTTGCCTGCTAAGTTGCTATTTTTCCTTTTTCTTTTCTCTGACCATCAGCTGTTCTGCTGTGCCGGGAGATTTAGATTAGCTAGAAAGCAGTTAATCATTGGATTTTTTTTCGGTGGTGGGATTCAAACATTGTTGCCATCGGTTCGGTGGGCGTGGCTTGGTGGACGCACTTTGCGCATGTGCACACACTTTGCATGCGCACGTGCACCAAACATCCACTTTGCGCAGGCGCAGAGGCGTTCTAAACTTGCCTCCTACCAGCTCTCTGGAACCGGGCACAACCGGTCGAATACCACCACTGGATTTTTTTTCTAACTAATCTTTAGATCTTCAGCTCTGCTTTTAAGCAGAGCCAAACCTTCCTTAGGACTGAAGCTTCTATTTGTCAGTACAGACTCAGGTAGCCAATGGCAGATAGATGGATCTCTGAATGAATCTGTGATTCTGTGAGCAACTTAATTTGCCTGCCTGCTTTGCCTGATTTTGGGTAAAAGTTGCTCCTTTTTATATAAAAATTCAACATTTATATAAATATTTATAATATTTACATACAAGCTATGCCCAGCCAGCCACATGACCACCAAGCCACACCCACAAATTAGGCCACACCCACAGAACAGGTTAAGAAATTTGTATCCCACCCCTGCCTCTGTGTGTGTGTGTGTGTGTGTGTGTGTGTGTGTGTGTGTGAGAGAGAGAGAGAGAGAGAGAGAGATTAGATCAGGTCTCTCTCTCTTTCCCCCACTGTCAGCAAGCCACCCTCAGTCAAAATTCATATTTGTGGTCCCCGGTATTTAACATTATGAGTTTGGTGGTCCCTGGGGTCCAAAAGTTGGTGACCCCTGCCCTAAATCTTCCAAACTTACAACTAATAAGCACCATGCCTTATAAACATTAGGCACACAGTTTTGCCCATAAATGAATTTCCTTCAACATAAACAATCAACAGGTGGGATTAGTCAAATCGATTTCTTTCCATTTCACTATTTCCTATTCTGGACTAGAAGCCAAAACCCAGTCTAAACCTTGAAACTTCTTGTCCTTCTGGCAATGTGTATAACGCTATCGCCCACACCACTGAATAAGCGTCCCACATTTACCTCCGTGCTGCGGGACGGGGCAGAACACGGGCGTCAAATCAGTTCTGACCTCCCCGCCCTCCTCCGTCCCTTTTTATTTTGGAAACCCTGTCCCCGAGTCTTTTCCTCTCGGGTCGGGAAACCATCGGTTCCGTGTACGGTCTCCTTTTGCCGGAGCTACCCAAAGCAGGGCCGGGGCAAAAAACCTTCCAAACTGACCTTAAACCGCCGCGAAGCGCAGCGCAGCCCTGGAGAAGTTGAAGGAAAACAAGAGCACGTTTACCCAGCGAGAGTACGCTCCGCCCCCTTCGGCTCATTAGCCAATAGGGCGCAAGAGCCGGCAGGATGCCGAGATAGGACCGCCCTTGGGAAGAAGCTGCCGGGATCTCGATCGGACCCGTTTTCAAGCAGCCGATCAATCTCGGCCCATTGCGGGCGCTGCTGCGGGTTCCTTTCCCTTCCTCTTCTCCTCCCGCGATTGCAGCCTCTCCGCCTGGGGGGCACATGGCATGTCTGATGGCTGCTTTCTCCTTGGGCGCCGTTCTGGTAAGTAGATGCTTTGGGGCGTCTTTCTCTCTTTTTTCTCCCCCTGCCTTCCTGGGTAAGGTGCAACGTCGGAGTATCTCCAAGCTGGCGCCATAACCTCTGCTAAGCACAGCAGGATCTTACCTTGCCTCCCTTTGCCGTTGGCATTTTGAACACACAAACACACACAAACACACACACACACACACACACACGGAAGAAGCCGGGGGCTCGAAAGCCGTGAGGGGAATTGAGCAAGGAAAAAAGGTGCAATTTGGGGGACCTGGCGGAAAGCGTTGCCCCAATTGGAAGGCGTGGAGAACTGCTGCTTGCCACCCCTCCCTGCCCTCGCTTCCCGCGTCTGCATCCTTTGATCCTGGTTTGCCCGTCTGGCTTGTCAGAGCCGGGGGCTTGTTCCTCTTTTCCGAAAGGGAAGCCCGGGCTGTTAGCTGGATCGCTTATTTTTAAGCCCAGCGCTTAGAAGCCCCCCGAGAGAGGAGGCCGAGAGTTCAAAGCGCGGAGCTCATCCGTGTGTCGACCGAGGGGGAGGACTCCGCTCCCGAAGGGACCTGGAGAGAGCCTTCTCGGAGGTGGGTTAGCGGTGGCTTCCCGGATCCCGAGTCTCCTTGCCAGCCCTCGTTCTTATTGGAAGGGCAAAAGAAAAACCCTTCGCCTTGTTCTCTTGCGTTAGTTCCCAGCGCGCAAATTGCTGTGGTAAGCGAATGTGGTCTCCGCGCCCCCCCCCCCCTTTTTTTTGCCGGGTGTTTTCTGGCTGTGGCTCGTTTGCTTTCTGAAGGTATCCTTGACACGGAAATAGCTGGTAATGCCGGGCGAGGAAAGGCATAATAATGTCATTTTCACAATGCAAATCGCCTAATATAATTTATATGAGTGTATTACTACCCATTGGCTCGGCGGCAGATGCCCAAACCGAAAGCCTCCAAAGTTGTTTAAGGTCTCATTTATTGCAACAAAATAGACTGATTAAAATCGAAAGGTTTGTGTTTATTTTCCTCGGGTTGGGGGGAGGGGGAGGGCGTCATTTACATCATCCTGTATTTGAAGTCAGCTGCATATAGCTGGGTTTGACCGAAAGTTACCTCAGTGTTGCGCTCGTTAAAACAAGGAAGGAGGGGGGAAGAGGATGGTTTTCTGAGCATGCTCAGACTTTCACGGGCGCATCCTGTGATTCGAAAACACTTTTCTCTGCTGAAGCACAAATACCTTTCCAGCTCTTTATATAATGAATTCGATGTAAAAGGAACAAAGTCCATTTTCTTAAAATTGTTCTTAGTTGGAACTTTAAAAAAAAATCAAATACAGCTGCTGGCCAAGGAATGGATTTACAGTTACTGTATATAAAATCCCCCCCCCCCCCAATGATGAAATCTGTATTTAAAGAGCCATTTAAACTGAGATGGAGAGCATATCTATTACACCATGTACTGCATGAAGTTAGACATATATAATTGTAAGTTCGACATGCATACTATTAAGTCTCTTCATTACAGTTTGAAATTATGGATAGTCTGAACTATTAGATTTTTGCAGGATCCAATCTGAGTCCATCTGGGGAATCAGAGCTTTAGTCTTCTGAGCTTTCGATTAGTGCCTGAGCCCATCCATAGAGAAACTGCTCTATCAGAATGTGTTAGGTTTTTCTGTGAGTTCTCATTTCCCAAAATAAGTACCTTAACATTATTATGATCTCTGAATTTATTACTAAAAGAAATTCCCTGCCTCATACTCAATAAAACTCTTACATATAGGGATGAAGATTTTAAAAGGAAGTAATTTATTAATTTTGTATGCTGCCTGACTCCCAGTGGTTTACAATTGTTAAAAACATTTAAGAACAAAACAAATCTCACAAAAACAGCACAAGGCAGAAGAACAATCATGGGAAACAAAAAAGAAGAAAGGAGCATCAGTTGTCCTCACCAAAGGCCTGGATGAAGAACCATGTTTTAGGGCTCTTTGAAATACCAGTAGGGTATGAGCAATTCAAGCCTCATTTCAGAAACTAGGTGCTGCTATAGAGAAAGTGTGCTTCTGGGGTCCGGAGAGATGGCATTGTTTAATCAGTAAAATCCAGAACGTGGTAACTCTGTAGGATTAAACCAGCCAATCAAATACAATGGGAGACAGGTGGTCCCTCAAATAACTAGGCCATATGTCAAGCAGGGCTTTATGTGGTGATCAGCATCTTGAATCACAGCCAGAAGCAAACTAGAATTAATTATTTCTGAAATGCTCATTGTATCATCTGAGGTTTTAAATTAAGTTTCGGATTGTCCAAATTGCATGTTTCTCTTTCCCTCTGCACTGCAAAAGAACTATCTAGACAAGACAACAGAAACAAACATCAAAATGATGTACTTTGAGCGAAGGCCAAATACATTTTTGGAATCAGAGGTGCTTCTGTAAGAGAATTCTACACACAGTTACAACACAGTTTTCCAATTTTGTGGTTTCATACCATCAGAATACTTTATTTCAGGCAAAGGCATAGAACATGAAGTAGAGGATGTGTGTGCATGCAAGCAATAAATTATATTTCCCCTTTTTTGGAGTGGAATGAGAAAATTTTTGTACTTCAAGACCTGTAGCAGCTGAAGACGGGGTGATAATTCTTTTTTCTTTGTTCTTAATGTTATAAGATTAGCAGAAGAGAAAGTAACAGCTTATCTTCACATTTCTTTTGAGGAACTAGAGAGTGGAAGTTGTGGTAGAGTTATTGGATTATTGTGTGTCTGAAGCAGATAAATTGATCCTTAGTTCCTGCTATGTGAAATCCATGTTTATGGTCTTAAACATGACTTTTAGTTGGGGCTAGTACTGATATAGTCCTGAGAATACTATGGATAATCAAGAAAACAAATGGATTATAAAGATAATCAATTCAATCATTTAGGGCACAAATGATCAGAGTCATATTTTGGGCACATTATGTGAAAACCTCTTCAGAAGTCTGCAATACTGAGAAAGTGGAAGGAAAAAGAAAAAGATGAGGGACTCAATGGGTACGCCTTTAAAAGACCCAAAGGACTTCCTTGGGGGATAGATTGTTCTCAAGAAAAACTACCTGTTCACTAAAAGTTGACAACAAGTTGATGCACATAAACAAATGCAGATGTTCTCATATTTGAAATTGGCATAAAGTATCAGAGGTGATATTCAGCATGTTCTGACTAGTTCTGGAGAAGTGGTAATGGAAATTTTGAGTAGTTTGGAGAATCAGCAAATACCATCTCTGACTGGCCCTGCCCCCATCTATTCTCTGCCTCCTGAGTCCCAGCTGATCAGCTGGGTCTACTTTTGTTATCCTGCATTAGTATCTGGCGGCAATGTGTATGCCTGGAGTCCCAGTTATAAGCTCTCTCATGCTCTACCATCCCAAATTGTAGAGAATCGGGAGATAACTTTGAAGCAAATATTCAGAAACAGTTATATAAACAAAGAAGACAGTCCTAGGAAGAGGAATAGTTTTAAGAAGAGACCCAGGCTGACTCCTCACTGATTTAATGGGATATAAGAGGGAGGGGAAGAAAAGCACAATCAGTTTTGCAAAATTCTGTTTTTATACGCTATCTCAGGAAAATATATTTCTATGGTTCTGTTTCCTGATCTGGTCCATTTTAAAGGTCCTACACAAATTCATGTCAAGACATTTCCCTTGGCTCCTTAATTACTTCACTACATTGTAAAAGATGTCATATAAATGGGAAACAATAAACAACCTGTTTGCCAGGTTGTCTGGAGAGGTTACTTATTTAATAGCTATTTAGAAATTTCCTACTGTTCTACCAACTGGTGGAAAGGTGAAGAAGCAAGTTCAGTGTCATTTTGCACATAATATAAGTGCATGTTTTTTTTTTTCAATTTTCTTGCCCTAACAGTCTCCATGCCTTCTGAAAAGTTGCTCATGAAAGTTTGGAAGAATATGAATTGCACAGGAACATATTTTATAGACTGAGGAAATAGCAGAAATCTGATATCCTATTTTAGGATATTAAAGGGTTTTCTGTCATCTCTAAGGCACTGATACAGCCAAGGAATTTCTGCTGTGTTCTTTCTTTCTGGAATTCACCTTTGACTCTTCCATTGATGATGATGTAGAAATATGATGACCCCCAGAATGGCCAGATATAGTGCAGTTCCATATATTATTGAGTATTTCTATATTTGATTTTGTCGTAGATGTTTTACACATTATCAATTTATGGCATCTTCATTGTACTGTATTTCCTGAATATACAAATAAATAACAATTACTTTCATGTTGGCACAACACTAATTGGATGACTCTGGAAGGTTCTCTAAACATTTAACTGCATTGTTTAAATTTATCTTTGGTATTTACCCTAGCCTTAGCAATAAAATATTTATTGTTAGCTTTCCACATTGATCATAGTTATGACACTGTTACTAGCATGTGGATACTCATTCAGTTATGAGGTAGCACACAGTATTATAATAAACAGTAACAAACATTGTTTCACATGTTACCATCTTCTCCTCTAGCATGGCCACAAAGAAAAATGGGAAGCTTTTACTTATGGTATTTGGGTCAGACTGTCAGACAACGTGCAGTTGAAGCTTATGTTTAATCGAAGCATGCCCCCAATGGTAGATTATCAACTGATCGTTAAAGTTAAAATTAATTTAGGGTACAATTTTGATACAATACCATACTAAACTGGGTAATATAAAGTATGAATGTTATGTAGACCTGACAGAAGCAAAAAAGGAGGGGTAAACAAAGCCCGAAGTATTATGAATCTATTGGATTCTTGTTTATTTATACAAATGGAAGATAAGAACATCTCAAGTTTTTTATGAAAGAGAAACATGTAAGCATCCATTTACAGACAAAGAAACCAATGCAATACATTTAAGATTGGCAAAAATGAACACTGGAGTTGGCGTAGTCCTTTTAGCATGAAAAAACACATTTGTTAATTTGTGCTTCACTATGAAATAACCTAATTTAGAATTCTTGAATTTACACATTAAGTAAAATGCAGTTATGAAACAATATTGGGTGGTGCAGAGTGCTATTTAAATGGGGGGTGGGTGGGGTGAGAACATGCACAAAAGTAATTTTTGTAAGTTTTACTAAAAAAGAAAGAAAAAGAACAATGCATAAAGAACAAATTTAAAATTGAGAAATGAGAAAATGGGCCACACTTTGACTGATTTGCCTATTTCCAAAGCCATATTTTCTTGTAAAATAACCATGTTAGCAGAACATCATTGAGTTAACTCTTTTTCTGTAGTATTATAAGACTCGTTCTGAGACAAATATACAATAATTGTATTTGCAATGGAGAGAAGAGGGAGGGAAGGAAGGAAGACAACACAAGAAAGCTATGTTTTATTTGTTTCCCTTCTTGTGTTCTAGAATGCCAGTAATTCTTCATCTACTATGCCTGAGCCAAAGTCAATATGTGTTTCAGTAGATGAGGTGGTCTCTGGTGGTACAGACACACAAGAGGTTCATTTGCTCAATGGCCATTTAAAGAAGATGGACAATGTTTTGACTGAAGCCCATCATTTCTCCTACCTTCCTCGAAGACCAGCTGTGAACATTGAATTTAAAGACCTCTCCTATGCTATACCAGAAGGACCCTGGTGGAACAAGAAGGGTAAGCTAGCATGAATATTTACGTAATTTACATTGTGGTAATATACCAAACAGTAGCAGTGAATTGTTGGTTTGTACATCAGAACATATTGTAGCATAATTTGGCTCAGTATGGGTATCTAATTTATGAATTAAACTAAGTTATATAGCTTGCTGGGAGACCATAATGGCTAATGTGTGAATTCTGTTTATTAGATGTTTTGAGGTTAAAATTATAGGGCTTCTGTTTCCCACACTGAGATCTTGCACTGCTGTGGTGATGTTGATTTCTTTATGTGGTTGATCCTGTAGTTTAGTGAAAAAAAATTAAGTCAAATGTTTTAAGAACCTCTATTGCACAGTTATACTCATCTTCTTAGGTAGCATAATAGCTTGCTCTTGATTGCTGTCCACAATTTCTTATTAGTCTTAGTCTGCAAATCAGCCTAATGTAGTTTGGAACATTGATAGAATTTTTTTTTTAAAAAAAGATTAATTTTGACATTGAGAGGTTCTTGAGGCTCTCTGAGCTTGGTTGTTTTCTTGTAGATGTTTAATTACCCAAACTAGGTAACATCATCAGTGATGATGCAGAGCACTGCTGATGTTACCTAGTTTGGGTAATGAAATGTCTGCAAGAAAACAATCAAGCATAGAAAATATTAAGGACCCCTCATTCCCACCCTGAGCTAAAAATACTTTCCTTTATCAGTAATTTTGATTACTTGTAACTATGCTCCTTGAGAAGAGACTGAACTGCCTTTTGTTAGAAGTGGTGTAGGCTTGAGGGGGGTGTTGGAGTAGATGACCTACCAGGTTCTTCCAAACTCTGTTAATATGATACTTTTAATATTGTATAAATAGTTGGTGTCATGTTTTCAAAGTTTTGATTAACAAAATATGTAGTTGCAATTTAAAAAGTAGTTTGGTGGTGTTTCATTTTGGGAAGTTTGTATCTGAGATGGGAGGATTTGACATTTTAAAAAATAATTTAATTTGATACTATTTTGACTGATATTTAAAAGTGCAACCAAGAAAGAAAGAAACAAAATAACAATAACAAGAAATAGGAAATATGTTTACATGCCTTTTAAAATAGAACAATAATTTTGAACAAAATAACCTGAGATTAGCATTACCATTGGGATGTTTATTCAGGGATTTTAGTCAAAGTACATGTTGTACAATATAGCTGGTTTTTATAAGTCTGTGAAAAGTGTGTGTGTGTTGTTGTTTTTTACTGGAAACCCAATTTAACACCCCTCAGAAATCTATTCATTGAAAAAGAGGCTCCAGTTCAGACGATCAGCTTCAAGTGTCTGATGAATCCAAAAGTTTTAAAATTGTGCTTGAGAGATCTCAGTGCTAGTTCCGTTGAGCACCTTGTTCATGTTTGAAATATAGAGGTACACAGGGTGATGGGCTCTCCCTATATACCAGTTCTGGGTAGTTCCTGAGTTCTCTAGAAAAAGAAGCCGGTAACAAATCATCTGAACTGTTATCTTCGATTGTTAGAAAATGAAGAATAAGCATGATTGGACATGTGCATAAGCTCATATTTAAGTCTACTGTGTGAGGATAAGGGTGGAAAGCTAAAGCTGTTTCTCCACTCTTTTTTTCATCTGCTGAGTATCAGGCAGCTTGCAATGGTCTGGACCATATTTCAGAGTTCCAGTGAGGAACATAGATTACCTTGTTTCCCAACCGCCAGGTGGATACATATACATACCCATCCCACGCATGATAAAGTATCTGTTCATTCAGAACCCCACTGATTCTGGATTATTACTAATTTTTTGTTAAAATTACTAAAAATAACAAGCCCTCATCCATACTGTTTTACAACTTCAGATAGTGAAAGGCAGTGCTGTCTATTTAGTACCCAATTTCAAATCTATATCATACTGATAATCTCCAATGACATTGATCAGCTTGATGGTAATTTGTTAAAACTGAATGGAACATGCTGACAGAATTATAGTGTTTAGCAGGAACAATTCTGGACTGCTAAAGTTATACACTATGCTTTAATTTTTATGATGCCAGGAAAGAAGCCACACATAATATTTCCATTAGTCAATAAATCTGTTTAGATAATTACTCTAGAGGAAAACAAATGAAGCTCTTGAGGCTAATGTCCCATATTTATTATGAAGCAATTAGATTTTCACCTGGGTCTTTCAACTTGGCTGTATGATATCACTTGTTTGTTTTACACTTTCAGAACGTAGTGATGCACAGAATTTTGGCATGGCTTGTTTCTGATGGGTAATTCTCGAATTTTTTTCCACATAGTCTACTAAAATGCTTATCCCCTTCTCCCCATTCTTGATTAATTCAAAGACTTAGCATGTTAAAGAATGAAGTCTATTTTGCACAGAGTGATGAGGGAGCGAGGAATGATTTATGATCTAAATGGTTAGTGTTAAGCTGGTAGGATATAAAAACTTTATGAGAAAGCTAGATTTTATGAATCTTCCATCTTATTCAGGAGAGAGAATGTTATTGATGGTCCTTGTAACAGAGAAATGGCTTTATAGAGAGCCAAATCTAGCTCAGGTTCCAGGCTATCCACTTACTTTGGAAGCCTGGAGTAAGGATTCAGCAAGGAAAGCACAACTCCCAATTCCTGAAGCCTCATTCTTTGATTCAAAGCCTACTTCCAATTTTCTTTGCAGAATCAGATTATAGGAAGACAAGGTTAATCAGTTTTGTCCAATTCTAGTTATAAAATAGAGGAATCCCCTTTGCAACATATTACAGCAAGTAGCTATGATTGAAAAACCCAAAAGTCAGATTTGGTTAGTACTTGAATGGGAGACCATCAAAAATCCCAATGGAATGGGATGATGGACAACTGAGAAAACAGATCAGAAGAAAGCAAGAACCATCTGCTTCTGTACTATTGGTAAGAAAACTCATGGAAGTGCTAAGGTAATCACCAAGCATTAAACCTTTTTTTACCAGCTATTTTATTCAGGATTACTGTTTTCAAACAGATGTTTTGATTATAGCCGATAGGATCATTTAGCAGGTTCTGGCTGTTTATTGTGAAATAGATGAATCCTTCCATTTGACAATATATTTGATGGCACAATAACATCCATACATAATATTCAGAAAATTAAATCTCAGACTATTAAAGGTCTTAGATTATTGAGGGCTTAATAACTGATATTGTATACTGTACTGATTTGCTTGTTTTTCCTCCTCCTAATTTGAATTCTGTTTTCCATTTCCCATACTCAACAAGAAGTACAATTTCCCTTTAATTTCTGTGTACATAGTCTATATTAATTATGTTATTTATACAAGAGGAACCAGAGCTGATCTGTAAAAATACTGGTGACCATTAAATTGCAGCAAAGAGTTATGATTCCTGAAGAGCTCCTCTGCCGTCTAGTGAACATCTTAGTTTTTACAGGCCAAACATGGTTGTATTTATATAGGTAGTCCTCAACTTGCAACAGTTCATTTAGTAACTGTTCAAAGTTACAACGGCACTAAATGACTTATGATCATTTTTCAGCTATTACCAGGGGTGAGATTCTACAGGTTTGTACCTATTCCCTAGAACCGGTTGTTAACATTCTAAGCAGTTCGGAGAACCGGTTGTTAGAAGAAATTACTGGCCTAATCCTGTAAGGAAGGCAGGAAGGGAACATTCTGGTATTGCTTACAGAATCTGCCTCTCCGTTAACCCTTATTACATTCTTGGCAGGACTAGACTTCCTGTCTCTGGAACTTCTCTGGAGTTTTTTTCCCTTCTTTGCTGGTACTTTGCTTGTGTGAGTGACCATTGAAAAAAGTGACTTATGACCGTTTTTCACACTTACGATTGTTGCAGCATCCCCACAGTCATGAGAGGCCAGGCAAGGAGATGTATGCCTTGATGTGAGTGAAATTGAGTTGGCCACACCCAGCCAATAACATGACCACCAAGCCATGCCTACCCAGTCACATGACCACCAAGCCATGACCACCACCTAAGCCACGCCCACAGAAACAGTTGTTAAAAGTTTTGAATCCCACCCCTGGTTATGATGATTGTAGCATCCCCATGATCATGTGATCAAAATTTAGATTCTTGGCAAGGCATTCATATTTATGACTATTGCTGTGTTCCAAGGTCATGTGATCAACTTTTGCTACCTTCTCACAAGCAAAGTCAATGGGGAACAATGGTTCATTTAACAGTTGGGTTACTAGCTTAACAACTGCAGTGATTCACTTAACAATTGTAGCAAGAAAAGTTGTAAAATAGAGCAAAACTTACTTAACAAATGTTTCACTTAACAACAGAAATTTTGGGTTCAATTGTTGTAAATTGTACTGAATATAGATTCCTAAAACTAATTATAGGATTGCTAATAATATTCATTCCATGCCTGTGGAAAGTTAGCTTCCTATATTATACACTACACTATATATCCATAACAAGAAGCTATTATGAGTATTTTGAATAAAGGCAAGCTGTAGACACCAAAGAGGAACACTCTAAGATCATCAGAAAACTTAAAACAAAATGGAAATATATAGAGCTCTCATCTCACACTACTATTCTGCAGTCATTTTAGCTGCTCTGTTTTTTAGTGAAGATAGAGTTACCTACATTCAGCAAATTTATGAGCAAATTTGAGCCTAGCTTATTTCATCCATTGCTACCCTGTCACTTGGTCAAAACAAGATAAAGTTGCAAAATATTGAAATAGTATTTTAATGATATTAAATAATTATAGGGGTTGTCAATTTTTGACTGTAAACCAACACTGGATTTCTGAAATATATACCTATTTGGTACTTGCTAGAAATATATGCTATTATCTTATTTATCTGTTACATTTTTAAAATTGATAATTTGGCTTCAAAGGGCTATGCTACAATTGTATGAACACTATGAATAATTCCCTTTAGACATTGTGAGACTTGCATGCTAGTACACATATGTTATAATTTTGCTATTAAATATTCATCTTAAAATATGTGCAGGAATCTTACAACATTTCTGGTACTGATATCTATTGACTAATTCCTATGCAGCCCACAACAAAAGATAAATTTCTAGTAAATACTGCAAATGCAATACCTAACCATTGCAAATAAAGCTTTTAAGCTATTTGCATAAACCCATTTTTTCTGTATATATTCATTAGTGAATTGCATGCATGCCGTTAAATGTTTTGCTTTTCCATTTTGTAGCAAATGTCTGAAACATTCTCAACTTTTTCAGGTTATTAAGAAAGGCAGCTGTTTTTTCATATATTTATCTTTGCTATGCAAATTAATGTGTTTTGATTAGCTGCATATATCTTAGATTGTTTTTTCAAATATCAGAATTAAAGATAAACTTGATCCAGTAATAGATTCATTTGTTAAGTATTTATATTTAATCTGCAAACCACTATTTAAACACTATTGAAGTATATTTTTACCAAAGAACACACCCATTTGGCAAATGAAATAGTGTGATATAAATATGCCATTGTTTTGCCTTTTAAAAAAGTCAGAGGTATTGTAAATTCCACTTTGATACTCTCATGTAATAAATGTATATCTTGTATTGTCCTGTCAAGATTCCACCCCCTACCTTTTGAAATGCAATGGTGAAAAATAGGATTTATTGTATATGTTTTGCTGCTTCTAGTCAGAGAATTCAAGAAAAGCCTGTTCTTGTGTGGCAGGTGCATTGCAGTTGAGGTGCCGCATGAAGCAGCTCTCTCTCACTCCTACTCGGTTACTATCGGTCATTGCACTACAGTAACCTCAGTCTGTGATGCTGAGGCAGTGACGAAACAATGGTTGATTGGTTGCACTATATCTGTTGCTAAGATGAGTGAGGAAAGGAAGGAAGGATTGCTAGAGAAAAATGTACATTCTTCTTAACTAAATGTTATAACTAAATGCTGTAGTCAGATTGCTTACATTTTCTGATGGCAACACATCTTAGTTAACTAAAGATTTAACCATCTTTTTTTTTTAAAAAAAGTAAATACCCAATTAGGATATAGTAACTCACTTAGAAAGAGACAGTGCTAAGGGCATCTTTTTTTAAAAAAAAATCTAAACTCTGCTTGATCTATTTAATTGTTTTTATTCTAAACCAGTAAATATAATGAAACATTTTTTGTTGCTGCAACAGCTGCACATTTTAGTATTGGACTTCATAGATCTGAATCTTTGATCCAGTGAGTTATCTGATACTGGGAAAGCAGAAATTAGCAGATGCTTTTTCCTTTTTCATATCAACTGAAGATGGCAGAAGAAAACCTTTTCTCCTTGTAAAAATGATATTTTTATAAATAGCCTGATCTTACACTGGTTTGATTAATGTGCATTCCTGCAATACTAATATCTAAGTGATGCTTCCCATTGTCTGGTGAATTTAATCTAGTTATTTACTTTGGGAAGAAAAGAGAAATGCTTGTGTTGTGAACAAAATACACCCTGGAACAACTTACACAAATTCACAGATCTATGATTAATAAATTCAAGGCTAAATGGCTCTGGACTTGATCATTGTGGCTCTATTAAAATAAACACAAGCAAATTGTAACTTTTTAATCTCATTATTTCAGTGGATTTACTTTAAAAATGACTATTTATTTATATATATTTATATATTAAATTTATATGGCTATTCAACTCAGTCATGGTGACTCGAGATGGCTCACAGAAATCAAATCCCAATACAAAACCCAATAAACCCCTGCTCCCCAACTATTTTTGTGTCTATCTTTGTATCTTTATGGATGTGTCTTGAACCAGTTTCATATACAGTACGTTGTATTATTGTGGCTTCCAAAGAATCAGCACAAGTGTTAAAAATGTGTGCCTTGAAGTGGCAGTAGATATGTTACCACTCAAAGATAATCTTTGGCCACTTGGATTTCTATTGTCAGTAAGACTCAGGAAGCACCCCATCTTTTATCCTGATGCCTCAAGGAAGAACAGTTCCATCTAGGACAGATCACACCTTTTGCAATCCTGGGAGCCATCCAATCCGAAATTTTGTTCAGATTGGGATGCTTCAGTAGCAACCTGCAAGTGTTTGTTCTGGCCAAGTACCATAGTCCCCAGGAACCAATTGCCTTCTGGCTGTGCCCTCTCAATGGCCAATCCATTTCCTTTCTAGGAACAGTCCTTAAAAGGGTTCACATATTGTGTATATGTGTACAGAGTTTTCAAAATTATATATGAATGCATTGTATATGTATTATATATGTATTGTATGTATATGTATGTATTATATATGCATGTATTGTATTGTTTAGCTTGTATGTATATGCAGACACAACAGTAAGCTTTAACATCAAAATACCTTTTTTGCATTATCCTAGGTTTGGCTCAGTAATGTTTGCTACAGCTTTTATTATAAAGGGTCTTTCAGTAGTGGGGGGGTGAGTAATGACCCATATGAAGGGGTGTAGCCAATCAAAATGGAAGAGTTTGTCTAAAAGAAAATAAAACGCATAGGGTAACTTGATAGCAAACTTATGCTGGCATAAATTGTAAAGCAGTGGTCCACAATCTTTTTGGCACCAGGGACCGGTTTCCTGGAAAATAATTTTTCCACGGACCAGTGGGAGGAGCACACAATCTATATCCCATGCACGCGCAGTTCTGCTCACCCACTGCTCACCTCCAGCTAAATGGCACGGTTTCCTAAAAGGCCATGGACTGATATCGATCTGGGGCCTGGGGACCCCTGCTGTAAAGTATTATAGTACTTTCAACTCAACATTAAGCATGTTCCGGACTAGCAGGCTCGAAAGCCTGCAACTCTGATTGGCCCGCGAATAGCAGATCGTGATTGGTCACCGCAGGCTGATCTGATTGGCTAGTAGACGGGCTGCCGCGATTGGCCCAGCCAAGCACGGCAAACTCAAATCGCCTTCATTGGCTGCCTGGCCGCAGCCAGCCCTATATAAGGGGCTGCTGCGGCCAGGATATTTTGCTCAGATCTGAAGTTACTAATAAAGAGCTGTTGTTACTATCTGAGTCTTGCCTCCGTTCTTGGACCCATCCTCCCAGATCTAACAAAGCACAAGGACATTTACAGTAGAGTGAGGACAAGTAATAATGACAGTGTTTAGTGTGCAGTTTTGCAGAAATGGTTGGTAGCCTGTATTTACAATAGGGTAACTTAGCAATATGGATAGGGCAAGACTTAAGGCTCCCTTAAGCCTAAGTTTCTTACCACAGTCAAAGTCTTAGATTGGGTCTATGATGCTGCATACACATTCTTTTTTGTAGAATAGAATATATTCTTTATGTTATTAACGTACTTTTAAAACGTAAGTATTTAAATATTTTAAAACAGTACTTTCCTCTGTTTATTGTCTTCAGTATTTAAATTTCTAGTTAAAGGAGAAATATGTATGGAAATGTGACAGAGAATTTTAAAAACTGCATAGAGTATGCAGTATTTATTTTAGAGGCAGTTTAAGAATCATTGCTTAAAATATATACAAACTCTATGTTCCAAGGTTGCCTATATATTATGCTATTATCTAAACTGATCTGAAATGCTGAATGTAGATCAGTTAGACTTTGGAAACAGAAGGTGGTTCAGATTTATTTTAAAATAAATCTTAAATAAATCTTAAATGAATCTGGTTTCCCCATTGATTTTGCTTGTCAGAAGGTTCCAAGGTTGCCTATATATTATGCTATTATCGAAACTGATCTGAAATGCTGAATGTGGGTCGGTTAGACTTTGGAAACAGAAGGTGGTTCAGATTTATTTCAACAGTTCTTAAATGAACCTGGTTTCCCCGTTGATTTTGCTTGTCAGAAGGTTGCAAAAGGTTCCAAGGATGCCTATATATTATGCTATTATCTAAACTGATCTGAAATGCTGAATGTAGATCAGCTTGTCAGAAGGTTGCAAAAGGTGATCCCATGACACTGCAACTATCATACATGTGAATCAGTTGTCAAGCATCTGAATGTAAATCACATAACTATGGAGATGCTTTATATGTAAACCTGATGTAAATGTGCTCTTCTCCTACCCCATGTTTATTTTCTGCACATGTATTTCTGTATTTCTCAAGTATATGTTTTTGTATTTGACAATCCATAAGTAGATCCTAAGAAGTCTATGGGGGGGGAGGTGCATAAGTGCACAATCGTGCCGATTGTCCCCATTTATTCATACCTATTTCCTGTATTCTTATTCATGTTTATACTTATACCTATTATCTTGTAAGCGATTGACAAATTAAATAAATAAAATAAATAAATAAATAGATACTTATGATACTCAAAAAAACCCCAACAACCCTTCATCCCTTTTCTTCTGGAATCTACTCAATTGAATGGGGGGGGGGAGGGAGTCCATAATATTTGCATAAATTGGCAGTCACTCAAAATATTAAAATCATGAATCATGCAAGCATTCTCTTGTTGTTTCTCCCTTTATCTGGTAAAAAAAAGCAAATGGGCAAGTAGTGATTTCTGAGCAAAGTATAACTTCTTCAGGTGGATGGCAGGATGGTTGCCTCATGGAAGACATCCCAGAAACACTTTCATGTAGTCTGGCATCTACAGGGTTATTATTATTATTCACTGACCTATTTAAAAGGCTCACTCTGTTCTGAGCTGCAACAGTGCTATATACATATTTGCATTTGCCTTAATCTTTCTCACATAATCCTAGTGCCTATTATTGAGAGGCAGGTTCTAACATGTTTGACTATTTGCAAGTCTACCAGATTGCACTTTATTCAACTTTTTGAGTAGGCTAGCACTGAAGACTTTGACAGATGATATCAAGAAACATTATAGCCCAGTGATGGCTAACCTTTTTGGCACCAAGTGCCCAAAGCACATGCACACATGTATACGCATGCGCAAAACCCAAAATGCAATGTGCACACATCCCCGTGCATGCATGCGTGTCCCCCGTATGCGCCCCACCTCCCATGCATGTGCTGCAGAGACCTGAACACCAGCTAGCTGACAGGAGGCATGCGCTCATGCATAGCAGAGCAGAGCAGAGCAGAGCTGAGCTGAGCTGAGCTGAGCTGGGGAGACGGCTGGCGTGCTGGCAGAGAGGGCTCTGCATGCCACCTCTGGCACACATGCCATGGGTTTTCTATCATGGTTATAGTCGCTTATTTTCTCAGCTTTTTATGTTACCTGATTATTTATCTGCAGTGAAAAAATATGATTACTATGACCCGATCTTTATTAATTCAAACTAATTTCTGGAAATGGTAGCGTTTTTTCTATATGCTTACAAACATAGTGCTTGACAATCTGTTCTGATATTTTGGGTCCACACCACTGCAATACCTGAAAGTCAGGTTAGGGACAGATTGCCATGGAGAAAATGGGTCAGAAAAGGTTTATGGATGAAACTGTTGACAATTGCTGTCAATAGTTATTATTTTGGATATGTTTGCCACCTTGAGTTATTTGTAAAAATAATAAAGGATATAAACAAACAAACAAATAAAATTATGCTGTATTCCATTGTATTAGAGCAGGAGCTTTCCAACTTTTTCAGGCCACAGAATCTATAAGTTAAAAATAGCAGCAAAATGTTTTCCAGAACCTCTGATCAAGAGATTAAGCTTTAGAGATAGAAAACTGGCTGGGTTGGAGAGATATTTTTTTCATTCTTAGTTTCTTAGTGGAACTGAATATATTTTTCATAGACCCTAGAGTTCCATGGAACACATTTTGAAAAATCCTGGACTGATTCATTATAAAATAACTCCTAAGACTAAATTTCACACCTTGCCAAGTACAACAGAAGTGCATATTAAAATGAAAACTTCATATGGGGGCAAGAGGTGGGTGGGAAGAGACATTTATTTATTGATTTATTTGATTTGTATTGCTGCCCATCTCAACAAGTGACTTTTTTAAAACCATAAAAACAAAACAGTACAACACAAATATTTAGAACACTAAGTAAAAATGGTAATAGAGATCTTAATACAGCAGGAAATGGAGCTCTTAACACAGTTGGAGCTCTATGCCCAGGCACATAACCAAGATTCAAAGCCCTGATAAATGCCAACAATTTCAGGGTCATCCTGATATCTGAAGGGGAATATTCCAGAGGACAGGGTTACGACAGAGAAAGCCTGTCTCCTGCCAGCTGACAGCTGAAGGAATCCAAATCCCAACCTGCCTGCCTGAGTTGAATGGTTAGAAACAACTGGAAGAAAATGGTCTTTAAGGGAACCTGGCCCCACCTTGAATTGCACCTGGAAACACACTGTCAACCAAGCACTGGTATTATATGTATTGAATATCTGACACTTTTTCCTACCCATACAGCTGCATTCTGCAGCAGCTGAATCTTCCAAATGCTCTTCAAGGGCAGCCCCATCTATAGCACATTGCAATAATCCATATGTATGAGTCATGAGGTCATGAGTAACTGAGAACAAAGCCACATGATCAAGATCCAGAAATGATGTTTAATATGTTGCTTTAAATACTATGAGAGTCCATGGGACTAGGAAATGGTGAGTAGAGTAGAGCAGAGCAGAATAGAACAGCATAGAAAATACCTTGGAGGTCTTCTAGTCCAGGGGTCCCCAACTTTTCAGACCTCACGGACCACTAAATTCATAATTTTAAATCCCACGGACCACTAATATGAATCCAGCACACCGGTTGCTGAAGAGCCTGGACACCCAGTGACGGGATGGGGACCTTCAGGCACTTAGCGTGGCCATCTGATTCTGCAACCTTAAACACTGAAAGAGCCATTTGGACCCATTTCCCACATAAAATAAAACACCGGAATCTTCTCTCTCTCTCTCTCTCTCTCTCTCTCTCTCTCTCTCTCTCTCTCTCTCTCTC
>NW_020769370.1:547714-570113 GCF_900518735.1 Pseudonaja textilis
CACACACACACACACACACACACACACACACACCTCATCTCATCTCTCTGTATTTCTCATTCTCTCATCTTCTCAGTATCTCTTTCTCACACACACATCTCTCTGTATCTCTCATCTCTCAATATCTCTTTCATCTCTATCTTTCTCTCTCATCTCTCTGTATGTCTCCCTTTCTCTCTTATCTCTCTCTCATCTCTATCTCTTTTGCTGCGGAGAGGAAGTCGCGTGTCTCCCAGTCACGCAGGACCAACAAGGGCCAGAAGAAACACCAGCGAGATCCAGCAAGAGATGAAGCCTTGCTCCTGTCCTGCAATATGGAGTGAACCCCCCTTCTCAGGCCAGATGAGGAATGAGTGGGAGGGGAGGGAAGCCACAGCAGGGGGAAGAAAGATCTGTGGATTGCCAACACGTGTTGCTTCGGCCTGCCTCGCCGCCACCACCACCACCTCTTGCCGCAACAGCACCATTACCTCGTTCTGGCCAGAAAGGGCTGCGCTGCTCCTTGCACTGAGCATCTCCTGCAAAGTTGCAAGTTGCACATTCCTCCCTCTATGGCGGAGATTTCCAGCACCACCACAAGCTGCCTGGCCGGTCCCATAATCCAGAGCTCTACGACTGGCCCATTGGTCATCCCAGAGCAGCTCCTTCACCCAGGTGTGCCGCAGACCACCAAAATTTTCTTGCAGACCACCAGTGGCCTGCAGACCACCAGTTGGGGGCCTCTTGTCCACCTCCTATACCATTTCAGACAAATGACTTTACCATTTCAGACTGTCTCTTCTTAAAAATTCCAGTGATGAAGCACCCACAACTTCTAAGGGAAGCCATTTCACTGGTTAATTGTTCTCACTGTTAGGAAGTTTCTCCTTAATTTCAGGTTGCTTCTCTCTTTGATTTGTTTCCATCCATTGTTTCTTCCTGTTTTGCTTTGAAAAATAAGTTGACCCCTTCTTCTTTGTGGCAGCCCCTCAAATACCGGAATACTGCTATCATGTCACGCCTAGTCCTTATTTTTTCTAGACTAGCCAAACCCAAATCCTGCAATTGTTCTTTATATGTTTTAGTCTCCAGGCATTTAATCGTCTTAGTTTCTCTTAGTTACATTCTATGTGATTTAGAAAATTATTTTCATGATTCTGACACATAGATTAAATGACATATCAGATAACAGTATAACAACATGATTTATAGCTGAAAAAGGAAATAAAGTCAAGCTTGACTTGTATATTTGTGAAGCTACCTTTTTTAGATAAATACTACCCAACCAATTGTCTGACCAGAAAATGTCTGCTGAAGATATGGAAGTAGACATTCACCGTGGGAGCTTCTGTCTCTTGGAACAACTAATCAAATTGGCAGTTTTACTCTTATTTGTTCACTGTACACAACGATATTGATATTGCATTTTACTCTAACCTGATGCCTTCTAGGTATGTGTGGAGTCTAGTTACCAGAATTCCCAAACAGCAAATTAGATAAAGGTGGCACTGATGGTAGAAAATAAGCAGACCCCTGCAATAGATAATGAGTTTGACAGTCAAAAATAGGATAGCTTCTGTTTTAATTTCTTCATATGATTTTTAACACTCTTTTGAGGAGCATTTGCTCTGTTTATATTTGATGTTAAGCAACTAATCAATATTCATGCAAAACATTTCAAAAAATTTATCCATAAAGTAACTATTTCAGTATTATTTCTTTCAGTTTCTATTTACATCTGTTGCATTTTTTTGAATCTGATACCTCAGTTTGAATCTCCTGTAAATTTTCTTTGAACTTTTCTAGAAATTATCTCACCTTCTGGACAGAATTCAGTCAAAACCGCTGCTGTTTAAAAGTAAAAATCACACCTTCCTGTTTGTCCAATTGAAATGGGATCCTCTTCTGCTTTAATATTTCAATTTAAAAAAAAAAATTCTTTTCTCTTACATAAAATGCTGATAGATAGGAATTTTTAAAGATAGTTATATATGTATTATCACTAGTCAATCTTGTATTAAAATGCTGCTGCAAAATTTGAATGCTTTTTTTATTTCTGACAAAGTACATCAAAACTTCCCTTGGGGTGTTTCTCACAGTTTCT
Organism: Pseudonaja textilis; assembly: GCF_900518735.1. Next base: position 549,798 of record NW_020769370.1, read on the forward strand.
GCCTCTATATCATCCTCTTCCAAATCCAAATAATTGCCAAGACTTTAATGACCCTTTTTCTAGTAGCTTCATCAGAAACCTCTGGGATTGCTCTAGGTTTTTAAACGATATCCTTCTCTCTCAGTTTCAGATTATCTAGTTCTGTTTCAACTTTCTATAAGTTCTGTCTTACTCTCTAAAATTCCATTTTGTCATAATGTATACTATAGTAATAAAGACTTTAAGAACCAGTGTTTGCAATCTTACTCTACTCTGTTTTATCATAGCAATCTTGTAGCAGTTGTAGTCTATGTTAGATAATTAAATTAAGATTTTATTTTATACCTAACACTAATTTTGATGTGTTTGTGGGTTTTTTTTTTCTTGGAGACATTAATTCTTTGATTTTGTCTTCAAAGTGTACTTAAAATTTTTTGATAGCATGAAAAATGAGAATTTGAAATATATGTTCACTAATAAATGCTGCAGAGGATGATAGTATTCTTTAGTTGTGAGTTTAGCTAATCAATTGTAAATTGGCTCATAGAGATTGAAACTGGTTAATTAGATCAGTATAAGACTTATGAAAGAAGTCCTTCCTTTTTTATATATGGGATCTACCTCCTTTAGCCATATAGTTTCCACCAATTTCTTAGCTTACCAGGTGTTAAAGTTGTTGCAGTGTCTTCCAATTTGTCTTTTTATGACTGCACCCATGACTAACATTTAGCACTTGAATAACCAACTGGCTGAACACAATACAAATCTTTGTTGTGAAATGATGGTGCTTTGTCATAAATTTTATTTATAGTGACTGCAATTTAACTTCTGTTTTGAAATGGCTGTATATTTTCTTTTCTCAGAGATATGATGACATAACACTTATTACCTGTGTTGGAAACTTAGCACAAGAGACAATCATACATGTAAGAAATATTCAGAAAGCATCTCGTACTTTGTACACTGATTAATGGTAGACATATTTTATGTATAGCTTTTTGTCTTTGTCAGCTGTGCAAGTAGATTGCAAATAATCAAAATGGCAGTTTTTCTCTTATCCGTTCACTATACAGAATGATGTTGATACTGCAATTTACTCTAACCCAATGCCTTCTAGGTATGTTTGGAGTCTAGTTACCAGAATTCTCAGCCAGCAAATTAGGTAAAGGTGTTACTGATGGTACTGATGGTAGAGAAAAGACTTTGGTTTTTTTTTTTTTTTCAGGTACGATATGGCCCTTATGTGAGTTTTGTGATCTGTACCAATGTAGCTTATTTTCTCAGGCAATGGCTCTTTGGTGGAATCCTCAGCCATTTCTAAACTCTTTGATTCTTGGTTAAGTCCACTGCAAGCAATAAAGATCTGAAAGGATCAGATATTGCCAAATATACTTGTGATGCCAATATAAAATATGTGGGTCAACACAGTCCAATGAATATTCAGCTCGATACAGCAAAGAGTCCAGGTATTTGAAATATATGTTTACTAATAAGTGCTGCAAGCCATGGTGGCACAGTGCTTAGAATGCTGCACTGTAGGCTAATTCTGCCCACTGCCAGGAGTTCTAACCGGCTCAATGTTGACTCAGACGTCCGTCCTTCTCAGGTCGGTAAAATGAAGACCTAGATTGTTGGGGACAATATACTGACTCTATAAACTGCTTAGAAAATGCTATAAAGCACTATGAAGTGGTATATTAGTTTAAACGCTATTGCTATTTGTGTCTGAGTATTTTAGATTACAAAGAGCAGTTTTAGTATTAGTCAGCTTGCATGGTAGACTTTTATAAGACCTTTCATCCATTTCCAGTGGGATAACCTATGTCACCGGGTTTTAAATCCCTCTGGCCTGCAGTACTACTTAAGAAAATCCAATTTGATAAGTTTTTTATATGCTCTCCTTTTAAAACAGGATGTGCAAATACACTTGTATGGTACATTACAGCAATGATTCAGAAGCTTAATACAGCAGCATGGTATAAGATGCTTCATCCTGTTAGACCAGCTCTGCAAACCCACCAAATGAAATTTTATATACATACATACATACATACATACATACATACACACACACACATACACACACGTGTGTGTGTGTGTGTGTGTGTGTGTGTGTGTGTGTGTGTGTTCTACTCCCCCTCCCTACCTGAAAGTAAATCTCTTCCAAATGCAAAACAAGCAGAGGAGAGGAGTTTCAGTTTCAGTTTCATAGCAGCAAGCAGCTTTAGTACAGTACAGTTGAGTTAAGCCATGCTGTCTCCTTCTTGCTCACACAGCAAATACTGTTTCAGTATCCAAACACCCCTCAACTCTCTCACACATTGACAGGATGCTAGCCAGATGAATACCAATGGTTGCTGGTAGGCAGAGGCAGATTTTTTTCCTTCTTATTTTCCTCCCCCAAAACTAAGCCCAACCACATAGTTTTCGTAGCGAAGCATGGGTATAGAGCTAGTGTATTTATAAAGACAAATAGGGACACCTTGTTCATATACTATAAGGGCTCCCAAAATCATTTCAGCTACGTTTTGAAAATTATTTTGGAAGTACACTAAGAATCTCTCTATAAAAGTAAAAATGTGCTGAGGTTTTCCTCTGTTGCATTTGCAGAACCAAGATTTGTACTGATGCCAAGCCAAGCCACGGTGCATATGAGTGTGTGTAGCACAACCTTGGGAAAGCCTTGGAGCAGCCACATGGGACTTCCTGGAGGTTGTAGTTGATCCAATCCTTTAGGGAAAGGCCTGTGTCAACAAGCTTAACGTAGCCTTGATGTAGGAATTCAAACATAATTTGGGTTGAACAAGTACTATGAGAACTGTTTTCATTCCAAAATTAATACCCACGCCTTAGATACTTAGCATTATAAAGGGTAGCATACTTGTTGACTGTAATTAAAAAGTGACTGAAAACTAGACAGAAAGGCAAACACATGGAAAACAATAGGCAGATAAAGCATTTCTCCAAATGTTTATATCAAATATAAGAAAGGAAGAGAACAGTGTGATACCAAATGAGAAGCAAAAGGCATGTTTTATTGATTTTTTTAAAGTTCACTTAATCCAGAACAGATCCATTCTATTTTAGGAAGCATCCTTTATGAATGGCTATAAATAAGTTTAGTTTACTTTATTGTCATTGCACATCGTACAACGAAATCAAACACCATCTTCAGTGTACATCATGACCATGACCATGAAAATAAACGCAAACACACATCAGTCACCCTCCACACATTGAACCGGAAACCCCCAACACCACACCAACACTGCACTTATACAGCAGAATTCAAAAGAGATACTGCCCTGGGATAGAAGCTGTATTTGTCCTTGTTTTTATTATTCTGTACCGTCTGCAAGATGGCAATAGTTCAAAAAATGTTTTCCTGGGATGAGATGGATCTTTGAGAATGTTTTAAACTTTCTTAAGGCAGCGGGATCTATAAAGCTCTTCCAAAGAGGGGAGAGCGTAACCAATGATCTTCTGAACAATGACATTAACCCTCTGGAGTGCTTTCCTATCTGCCACTGTGCAATGGGCAAACCATACAGTGGTGCAGTATGTTAAAATGCTTTCTATGGTGCAGCGGTAGAAGGTCACCAGCAGTTTCTCATTCAGTTGTTGTTTTCTGAGAAGCCTCAGGTAGTATAATCTCTGCTGGGCCCTTTTGACCAGGGCTGCAATGTGGACACCCCAGGTCAAGTCCTCTTTTAGGGTAACACCCAGAAACTTAAAAGTGGCCACTTGCTCCACTCGGTCTCCATTGATAAGCAAGGGCTGGATGTCTGATCTGTTCCTTCTATAATCCACTATAAGCTCCTTGGTCTTATTGGTGTTGAGGACCAAGTTGTTGTCTCCACACCATGAAAGCAACCGGTCCACCTCATCTCGGTAGGCAGACTCGTCCTCCCCGGAGATAAGTCCCACCACTGTTGTATCATCTGCAAATTTAGCAATATTATTACTTGCGTGAGTGGGAATGCAGTCATGCACATAGAGAGTATAGAGTAAGGGACTGAACATGCAACCCTGTGGTGTACCAGTGTTAAGAATAAGGGCTGAAGAGGTATGATTATCTAGTCTGACCCTCTGTGAGTGGCCAGACAGGAAATCCATAATCCAAAGGCAAACTGAATTAGAAAGCCCAAGGTCCAGAAGTTTAGACGCTAGTCTATGTGGAAGAATTGTGTTAAACGCTGAACTAAAATCCACAAAAAGCATCCTCACGTAGCCCTCCCGCTGTTCTAGATGAGTCAGAGCAATGTGAAGAGTGATGGCTATAGCATCCTCTGTAGATCTATTTGTTCTGTATGCAAACTGGTGTTTATCAAATATATGTGGAAGACCAGAAATGATGTGCCGGCAGACCAATTTCTCAAAGCACTTCATGATGATAGGAGTGAGTGCCACTGGTCTGTAATCGTTGAGGTTATTGATAGGGAACTTCTTTGGCAGCAGAACAATGGTGGAAACCTTCAAACAAGATGGAATAGTGGACTGGGATAAAGACCGATTGAAGATCCTGGTAAAGACTCCAGCCAACTGATCAGCACAGTCTTTAAGCACTCGGCCCGAGATACCATCAGGACCGGCAGCCTTTCTAGGGTCCACAGCCCTCAGAATGCTCCTCACCTCCTGTTCCTCCACCATGAGGTGGGGGCTACAATGGGCTGGTAGTTGTGTTTTATCTATTTCTGATGTCTCCACTTCAAAGCGAGCAAAATAATTCAGTTCCTCTGCCAGTGATAAGGCATTAAGTATAGCTCGCGAGATTTGTGTAAAATGTTTGCAGTTTATCCATTATAGTGCTAATGAATAACGAAAATAGAGAAACCCAAAGAATACATTTTGCTGAAGGTTTATCCAGTCACTGGCTGAGAAAAGGAGCTCTAAGAGATCATGCAGTTGGTACTGCAGGGATAAAATCTTGTCCAAACATTCTAACTCAGAATTCATATCGGAGCTCTGCCTGTACACATATATGCTTCAAATCGTCAATGGACTCTGGGGAAAGTTTGTGGAACTGGGAGCAGATTCTTTAAAATGTGATTTGGACTGATTCAAAGATAATCTGTTCACAAAGTGGCCAAAATAAAGGTGAACAAACTTTGGAATGTTGTCTTGGATGGGTTGTGAAGCTGAAGGATAGGTTGAGTTTTTTCCCCTTTTTATAAATAGTCCTCGAGTTATTATCACAATTGAGCCCAAAAATCTCTGTTGTTAAGTGAGACATTTGTTAAATGAACTTTGCCCCATTTTACAATTATTTTTTGCCATAGTTGTTAAGTGAATCACTACAGTTATTAAATTAGTAACAAGGTTATTAAGTGAATCTGGCTTCCCAGGAAGAACGCAAAAGATGACCATATGACCCTGGCACACTGCGACTGTCATACATGTGAGCCAGCACCCAAATGTAAATCCTTGGGGATTCTGCAACAATTGTAAGTGTGAACAATAGTTATAACTAACTTTTTCCAGGGCCATTGTAACTTTGAATGGTCACCAAATGAACTATTGTAAATTGAGAACATTTGAGATTTGGAAGCTATCTTGAAATCATTCCTTGTTTCTGCTTTTTTATTTGAAGTGCTAGTACTTAAGGAGATAAAGGACTTATTGAAAGAAGAAGCCAACTATATAGATGGCACTATTCATAAGCAAAGCAAATACTGCCAGCAGCGGCCTATTCAAGACAGGATATTTCAAAACTCCTTGCAGCAAAGTTTGACAGCTAACAAAGGCAAAATGGTAGATTAGAAGCAGCCCCTCACCCAAGATCCAACACAAGACAAAAGCCAGTAGCCACAATTAGGAATTGCCCAACACCCTTTCAGAACACAAGCCCCTTCATTGCACAACACCAGAACAATTCAAACTTCAAAGTCACAGTAAACCTATAAAGATCCATCCACTCATTCAACCTGTGGTTTAGCTGACCCAGAACTACACGCGATCTTTGTGGTTCTGTTCAATAAACTTCCTTTCCAGTTAACCTCCATGTTGTTTCCAGAGTCTTTCACCCAGCTTGGAACTAAACCAGATAGATTTTCCTTCAAACAGCACACATACACAATCCTAAATATAAATGCCTTTATGCCTATTCAAGATCTAGATACTTTATTGTATTCATTACATGAATCTATTCACCAAATTAAAATGCAACCTTTGCTAAAATTATCAAGGAAGCTTCTAAATAATCATCATCCAAGTATGTTTATTGGTGTTGAAGTTAATATCTTTGTGGTGGCAGGAATATTTACACGCTTATGTTTTGCACTTCCCAAACAATAATGAAAAAAGGCACTGTCTCTCTGACAACCTGGCAGATTGTGCCTTTTGCAGTTATTAGCCAATGGGCTGGTGCTTCTTTTTAGCTTGTTCAGCTAACTTTGGTTTATGATTAAGAGGCAGGGAAAATGTAATGATGCAAAACAATGAAAAAGAAAATAATTCTGTCACAGCATGCTGTCTGATAAATGCCATCCAGCTTTCTAAAATCACTTTAGAAATCTCCTAAATCTTCAAGTAGGGAAAATACACAAAAATTGGTTTTCAACTCATTCTTCTCTGTATTTTCTTCATCTCAATATTTTTCTTCCTTAATGATAGACTGTAATTCTTGGGGGACTTATTCTATTACTGTTGTACTACAAAACTGATCATGCAAAAACGTGTTTACCAGACACAAATATTCTCATTTATTCCATATCCTTCTCCTTTTACATTTTTCCATCAAATTACATAGTGGTGGGATTCAAGTAATTTAACAACTGGTTCTTCCGGACTTCCGGTTTGCCAGGCTTCGGTGACGGCAGGGATTCACGATTCTCCGCGATCCCTGCCGTGCTAGCCGTCTTGGTGCTTCCGATCCCAACGGATCTGGAGGATAAGGCTGCCCTGTTGAGGCAGCCGAAGATAGGGGGGATCCGGACAGGGGTTGAGGAGTATCGCAGACCTCCTCCCCAGCCGGCAAAAAACCCCTTTTCTCAAGGCGGTGGAGCGGCGGTCTCAATGGCCGCCACAAAGAAGCCAGCAACTGGCTTAAGAATGTGCAGGAGGAAGAAGGAGGAAGTTACAAAATGAAAGTTTTTCTTGGCTGAACCGGGACTTTAAGGACATGTTTAATACCTTGAAAACTACTATTTTTTTTTTGGATGTTCCCAATGGAGGTTTTCTAAAGCGGCAAATGAAAGTGCTGAAAGGGAAAGTCACTCTCCCTCCCTTATGGAACTAACAAATGGACATGGAAAATCTGCTTTCTAATAGAAGGTAAACATTTAAAGCCCTTTGTTACAAGTGGGAAGGGAGAGGTTTGGAAAAAAAAATTATATTAAGACTTTGTTGGAGGAGATGCCTTGAAGATTAAGAGACTAGAAGCTAATTGCAAAAAGGATTTAAAATACAGATTGGGTTTTTTTCCCTAATTGACATTACCCCAGGAAGAGAAACTGCAAAAGGAAGAATTTTGTGCTTTGCCTGGACTGTTTGATGACTTTGGGACTTTGGGGAATTGTTTTAAGTTTGGAAATATTTTGATTGGCTTAATAACAAGAAGAAGATAAAGAAAAAGAAGAAGAAAAAGTTTATAATGGCTCTATCTCTCAATGAACTAAGAAAACAATATGTAAAAATAAGGAAAGAAGGCAAGGATGCTATGGGAGAAGCCCTTTGTTTTTTAGAAATGGCGCTTGCTATGTGTCAGCAAATTCAACAACAGCTGGAAGAAGCGGAGGAAGAAGAAGCCATTTTTAATGAGCTAAAAAGTTTGATTAAGAAAGAAAGGAGAAAGAGAGGAGGGAAAAGGAAGGACTTAAGACTTAAAAAAATATCTATGAAAGAGAAAAATAAGATGCAAAATCAATATAATGCTAGAAAGCAAAAGGAAAGAAAAATACAACAGAGAGGGGAAGCCAAGAAGGCGGAGGTTTGGAGAGGAGTGGGTAAAAAGTCTAGCTGGGTCAAGAAAGAAAGGGAAAAGGGGGGAAAAAGTTACAAAGGTATAAAACAAGATGGGAAAAAGAAAAAAAAATTTAGGGACAAAGGGTAATGTATGATCTAAAAAAAAAAAGGATTCTGCAAAGTACACATGATAGTATTGTAGTATTTGTATTAAAAATAGAAAATTAGAATTTTATAAGATTCAATAAAAGAATTAAAATATTAAAGTACAATGTTAAAACATTTAATAATGAATGATTTTAAGTTTTAATAAAATATTAAAGGAAATGTTTAAAATATTAGTTTAATTATAGAGTTTAACGGGCTAATGTGCTGATGTTATTATAGATTTATTATTGTAGTATCTGTTTTTGAAATAGTAGAATGTACTAAGCAGAATCAGATTGGGATTTAGGTGTTATTTTAAATTTCAATTTAGGGGAATGATAGAAAGGCATCATACTCTGATTAGTGATTTCAGGAGAAATTATCTTTTTTTATATTGGGAATGAGATAAATGGAAATGGAAAAAAATGGACAAAAGATATAAAAATATTGACTTAAAGCAAGATGAAATATATAAAATAGAATTAAGAAGAGGGAAAAGCGGGGAGGAGTTATATAGAAGATATAGAATGGTAAACAAGATAGGTAATGGTATATAAGAAGAGCATGAATTTAATTGAAGTCCATACAAAAAGAGGTAATCTGGGGCCAAGCTACTTTCTAAAAGGAAGTTTTATGTTTTGTGTGTGTATGTTTAACTGAGAATTAATAAAATCTCGGAGGAATGCCAGATGAGAATAATTGTAAACAAGTCAGAGGGAAGTATAAATATGATGATTTAATAGTAGATAAATATAGAAAAGAAATGTGATTGAATAAGAGTAAAGAGAAATAATGTGAAATTTGTTAAAGGGAATTTATGTGTCTACATGGAAATGGGGTAAATTAGAAGTATGCGATATAAAATAATGTTTACCTGCCTTGTAAAGATTTATAATGGAAAGAGGTTTTATGTTTTTAATGTTTAATGATGTTTTGTTTTGTTTGTCTTTAAAATTAATAAAATTTGTTTAAAAACAACAACAACTGGTTCCTCCTAGTGACCGGTTGGGTGGGTGTGGCTGAGGGATGTCATATGACTGAGCGGGCATGCCCAATTCAACGTCACTCATGGCAAGGTGGGATGGTGCAGGTGGGCGGATGCTGCAGAGACAGGATGATTTCCTACATACCATTCCAAGCCTCTCCCCGCCTCTTGGGCTGACCAGATATACTCTGGTTGCAGACCCCAGTGGCCACCAGCTGGCTTGTTGAGGCATGCAACATGCTGCTGCTTAAGTTCCCGGGTTCCTCGCACAAATGTTGAAAGTCCAGTACTCTTTCCCCGCCCATTCAGCCTGCGCTCTCCTCTCACTTCAGGTACCGATTCCCCCAGCATGCCCAAATTTTAAGAATTAGAGCTGTGGGGAGGCAAGGTGCGCTTATCTCTGTCTCCCTCTAGGACTGGCCATGCCCCTGGCCCCGCCCTGCCCTCAAGGTCAAACACAAACCTTATGTGGCCCTCAATGAAATCGAGTTTGACACCCCTGATCTAGACCACCATAATGTTTAGGCCTACAATAAAAAACTTTTTCTGTAACAACTGAAAGATTGTTTTAACCAGTCTAGAGCTGATACAAACTTATTGGAAAATCATAGAAAAATATTAGAAATGTTTTCCTCCTCTAAAGCCAATGTGCATCTTATAGTCCAAAAATATGGTATATTAGCCAAGAAAAATTATAACTAATATTATTTACAATTACTACTACTGTCTGATCAATGTCATTTTATTTATTTTAACATGATTAAGATTTTATTCCTATTAAAATAGCTAGGTTTTGTAAAATGGATTGCACCTTGACTAAACCAGTTTTGTAATTAATGGGTTTCATTACGGTCTTTTACTTGCTTTCTGACTCTGATTTTGTATGTTTGGTTTGTTTTTGAGCTGGTCTATGGCTTTAACAAGGTGCCTACCTATTTTAGAGACCCATGTTTTCTAAATTTTAGCGCTCTTTCTCCCTCCTTTTCATTTTTATAGGTTTCAAGACTTTGCTGAAAGGAATTTCTGGGAAGTTTAGTAGTGGCGAACTGGTGGCAATTATGGGTCCTTCTGGAGCTGGGAAGTCGACACTTATGAATCTTCTGGCAGGATACAGGTGAGGAAGTGTACAAACACCGGCATCTTTTTATGACCAATATTCTCAAGATGTTAAGTGTGTTGCCGAGATGTTACTGTGTGAGAAAACAATATATTTGAAAATATAGGCTGCATTTCTTCGTCAGCTTTAAATATTAACAATGGTTTCTGTGTAAAAAAGAAAAACCCAGAGGTGTAATAGCTGGAATCAGGGTGAAAGATTGGAGGTCTCCACCTCTCGCTTTAAATAAGCAGTTTGGACACTTCCTCTGTGATGATTTACTTTCTAGGAGCACTTGATCTGGCATCTCATCCATAGCTCTGATCTGTGGGACAGCCTTTGCAACACGTACTGCCATTCTAACAATTATACGGGAAAAAAATATTATCCATTCTTGGCCATGAAGCTTAATGCAAGGGTTGCCAACCTCTGGGCTGTGACCCACTAATGGGCACTGAGCTTGTTTGTAACCGGGCTGTGGAAATGGGCAAGTATATGTGGTGTGTGTATGTGTGTGTGTGTGTGCACATCCCCATTTGTGTGAGCAATGGGTGAGTACATGCAGGCATGCTCTGTTTGCAGCAAAGGCAGAAAGGTTGGGGAACTCTGGCTTAATACACTTAACTTTTAATTATGAAGGTATTTTCAGCCTAAATGTATTAGTCTTTCAGGAACTTCAGAGATGTGAATCCAACACTGTGTGCTATTAGGAGAGTTAGTTTGCATATGATAGTTACATTTGTGCAAACTTGATAAATACAATTTGTGACCGGAGTGCTTTTCCATAATAACCCTTAAACTGTAGACTCAGACTCTGATAATAATTATTTCACACCTCATACTTACTAGCAGATGCTAAAAAAGAACTGACTCTTGTACTGTGAAAAACCTGAGTGTGCAGGTTTACCTGATTAATCTGATCTAAAGGCATGGGGAAAAAAATAGCCTGTTTCTTCTTTTGCTTTCAGAGAGACTGGGATGAAAGGAGAAATTCTCATCAATGGGCAACATCGTGATTTGCGTTCTTTCCGCAAAGTGTCTTGTTACATTATGCAAGATGACATGCTGCTTCCACATCTTACTGTCCAGGAAGCTATGATGGTATGGTTATTAATAATAGCAACCACATCTATACATCATACAGTTCTCATTTTTCTGAATTAGCTTCTTCCTGGGTTATGCCGTAATTATTACGCATCAAAGAGCATGAAAGAAAGAGGGAGGGAGGTAGGAAAGGATATAATGGTAAGCTATATACAGAGTTTTGTTGGAAGAAAGGAATATATGAGCTAGAACTGGTGATTTTATGAAGCTATATTATAAATCACAAAATCTGGACTTTCACAGAGAGCGAATACAGAAACAACTGGAATCCTGCTATTTACTTGCATATTTTAAAGCTTTTATATGCTGCCCCAAATCAGTACATTCAAGGCAGATTACCACTATCTGTATTATTCTATTTCACTGTATGCTAAAATCCTATTTCTCCCATAACACTAAAGATGAGTTTATCCATTTTGTTTATATTTGAAAGACAAGAGAAAGGGTGTTGCTTTCATTGCATGTGGCTAGTATTAAATAGCCATTGTGTTTCAAACATTCTGCCATCAGTATATATGATGCACATTACTTATTTAGCATACAATGAGAACATGACACAGTCCACGTAATTATAAGTAAAACTTCTAAGGGGGTATGGCAATGGCCTCATAACTGGATGCCCAGTTCAGCTATCAAGGCGATCACCTCTGGCATTGTTCATGCAAATCTTCTAGGGAACCAGACAATGCACATCATGGGCAATCTTGCAAATTATGTTTAATAGTTTGCATATCAGCACCACAATCACAACAAGGGGAATCTTTCCATCCCAACTGATGCAGGGCAGAGGCACTTCTTCCAGTATCATACCTAATTCTGTACAATCTCGACTGAACAAAACAAGTCAGGTCAAAACCAGATGGTTTGGTAGAGGGATCACTAATGGTTAGGCCACACAAGAAGATACCTTGGATCATTTCTCACTCTTGGCATTCTATTCTGGTTCATGTTAAGTGAATAGCTGGCCTACGGGATTTCAGTCTCGGGTTGGGCTGTGCCTGGTGAATCCTGGTGAATAGGGTGGGCCTTGTTATTCAATATCCTTGACCATAGCTGATTGAGAGCTTATTGTCTTCTAATGTGGGGTGGTATGATATTGCTAAGTACCAGTAACTAGTGCACAGGAGTGGAATGCAATGTGCCAGAGATGATATATGTTGTCCGGCAGATTTGTGCATCAACCATTGGGTGCTGTTAAGCCACACACTGACACAATATTTACCTGTGAAATAAATCAAACTGTTGTTCATAGACTGTTAGCATCAGCACCCCAGGATGTTCCAGCCAGTCTGTTCAGTAAATTATTGTGGTTTTTCAATTTTGCAGGAACTGCAGAATAGATATTGCTTGTCAATTGATTCATTAAATTGGGGGGGGTGGGGGGGGAATGACTTTGGAGTATTTTTCAGCCAGTCTATTTTCATGGTATTCTATGCATATCCAATTCTTCGTCATTTTCTCTATCGTGCTGGGAGTCTCAGAAATAATCAAAATTACTTGATTCTATATTGTTGATCGAATATGTCCTTTCTAAGCAAGCATTGAATTTGAAATTAAAACCTGGTCTTTTTGAGCATTGTGTTACAGATGCTGAAATGAACAGATAAATCTTACAAAGATATGTGTATCTCAACCTTAAAAATATACCAAAACTTGCAGGTCTTGAACTATGTGATTAGGTCTCTTGAACTGCAACAGAATCAAATCAAATATTTGGCGGGGGTTTGTGTGTGTAGTATACATAAATGCATTCACAGCTTTGGAAAATATTATTTTTCTAATCAGAATTATAATAACAAAAGTATAATCTTCAGATCAAATGTTTCCAAGTAGTTTCTTGAAGAGATGGTTCAGATAAAGATGGATTTTTTTCCTCCTCATGAACATCTGTGTCAGGCCAGCTTGGGCATTTAAGGAAGAAAGACCCTCCACTCCATTTATAGGGACATATATACTTTTAATAAAGCCAAAAGGTGTTACAGTATAAGCAAGGCCAGATCTGAATATTCCCGTGTAAACTCAGTGCTTTTCTGGTCTCCTGGGCTCTTGGTCCCCTTGGTCCTTTTGTCAATGTCTAATGGCATTCAAACTGGGTGTTTCAGTAACAGTCCTAAAGTTTGGCACCTCTTTGGTGGGTGTTCACATTCTGCTTTGGCTTGTGTCTTTGGATCGGCCAGGCTCTGTTCCGGGCTGACATCTCTGGTTCTTGTCATCCTGTTATTCCCCTTCCCTATATCCCCTAACTACTCCCTCCCCACTTTTATGGCAGGATACCATTGAAGCAAAGCAGGGCTGAAGCGATGTGATGGCAGATCTGGCAACCTGCAAGCTTCTCACATTGCTCTAACAAATATTGATCCTAACTGAAACTATTGATAATATTTCATCTCTCAAGGATTTATTTCCTGGCTTCTATACAGTAATAGCTATGTATTTTAAATAAGCGGCTACATTAGTTTCAAAAGACCTATACTGTATTATGGGAATTGGGTAAGTACTTTGCATGGCTGACATCCTCCCCCCAAATAAATTGACTTAATAAGTATAATATTCTACTATTTCAGGTGTCTGCCCATCTGAAACTTCAAGAAAAAGATGAAGGCAGGAGAGAAATGGTATGTGTATTACTGTATTCCGACTTAAAATGTGATACTTATTTTCTTTTAGAAGAAAACACAATATGCTTTTTATATCTGAAAGTATTATTTGTATATGTAAAAGTAGTATATTTAGAAGATTTTATAGAATATTTTTTCTTTTTTTGACCAGATTTATGAAATGTTGAATGCAAATGATATCCAGTTTGCATATAACTTATGTAATTCAAATCAGTAGGTTGAAAAGACTGAATGGAAGAAATATGGGAAATGTACATATAGAAGAATTTGTGCAATGACAGAGAACTCTTCATTGAACATGAAATTTGAGTTCTCAGCTGGATCTTAGGATTTGAGCTGGTGGTAAAAAATGCTTTTCACCTGAGAGCCTGTCTGGTATAGTGATAAGAGATCAGGAGAGCCAAAGTTTATCATTTATCAAACTCAGTGGGCAACTTTAGGCCATCGCTCTCTTTCAGCCGAATTGACTCAATAGGGTGGTTGTTATGTGATAAAATTAGGAGAGATGCTGAAGATCCAGACATACTTACTTAGAAAGAAATTAAATGGATATTTGTGGAAGATGTGCATGGACTAAACTATATCTCAGCCGATAAAGATGGAAGTAAAGGAATACAAAGGCGCTTTGCTGAAATTCTGACATTCATTTTTGCAGTCCAAATTTGGTCATCCCAATCTTTCATCCGGTTTTTAAATGAGAAATGGGCTTGTAATAAATGTAAAATAGATCCTTAGCAGAGTGTATAATACATGGATAATAGTAGAACAGGGTCATAGTTTTCATCCAAAATGACTACTTAGTCTTGTTTCCTTATGACCTTAACAATAATTAGAAATAGCAACTTCCAAACTGTTAAACTATGTTTAACTAAATATTAAACAATGTGCTTCCTAATACTTTAGAGCTGGCATATTAGATTTTTTAATAAAATATTTACCTATCCACTTCCCTAGTTTCAGATATTTATGTTTCAGAGATCACTGTTGTGATATGAATACAGTTACAGAAATTATTACCGAAGTTTCCCTTATGTTGTTCCTCTTCACAGGTGAATGAGATCCTGACAGCTTTGGGTTTGCTGTCGTGTGCCAGTACTCGTACTGGAAGCCTTTCAGGAGGGCAGAGAAAGCGTCTTGCGATTGCTTTGGAATTAGTGAACAACCCACCAGTTATGTTTTTTGATGAACCTACCAGGTAATTTGTGTTCTGGAGTGAAAGGCTGACAATTATTACAAATACGCTTTAAACATTTATTATTTTTAATATTAAAGTATTAAAAAATTAAAAGTATTCTCTTGATGTTTTAATTTTAAATTTTAAACAGATCTATTTAAAAAAAAAAGAGACCTTTGACTATGGAAATTCACTTTGTGCTTTTATGTATTTTATCAAGTTGAATATAATCCTGAATTTAAGGCGTTCTTTCCCTCCAAAGGGAGGATTAGAAAAATATACTAAAATACAGATAAAAATTTGGTGTAATGCTCAGCTTCCTCACCGTGTCAACCTAGGATTGTCAACACCAGATGAAACCAATACTGGAAACTTGCCTAAATAAGTCCAATAAATATGTGCATGTAAATCAGAATCAAATAAAAAATATGTTGATGCTAAAATCAAAGACCAAATTGACATACTTAATCCTATGCATTTAATTAATCATCAATATTGTTCAATTATCTGTAAAACAAGATACTTGAGTTATAAAATTCATGGATTTCCATCTTTATATGTTAGCTTTCATTCTATCAAACATAAATAACTCATACACAGGAACAGACACTTCCTTGTAGGTGTCAAAAACAAAATGGGAAAACAGGATGGGGATGGGACAAAGTAGAATAGCTACAGCATGAAAGAAAGGGAAAAAAGGAGACAGAATGAGAAAGTAAAGGAGAATAAGTAGTTGGATGGTTAAGAAAGAAAGAAAGAAACTAGATTTCATTTTTAAAAGGTTAAATTTACAGGATAGCTGGTCCTCCCAAGCAACAGCTAGTCCTTAGGCTAGAAACATCCATATATTTCAGAATACACTCTGCAATTGTTTGCATCTCTATCCACTCATAGTGATTATTTGAAAATAAAATCTTGCCTTCCTATCAGATAACTACAATGTCAGTATGTATTACTGGGTTAATATATCCTTTATCTCTTCATTAAGTGCAGTGTATGTGGATTGTGAAATACTAGCCTATATTCATTGATCACCATGGCTTCATGAGTTGGTCCCAAGTTTTTTTTAAACAACCCTAGTAATAACAACAGCAGATGCAACAACAACGAACTATTTGGCACTGAGAATACAAGGAGGTTCATGGACATATTCTTGTCACTTGCCAATCTCCCTATTTTAAAATAGAAAAAACGACCATGCAACAAACTCTAAAGCAAAGGGGCAACCTCCTACATTTTCAAGAAGCTCTCAGGGCACCCAATAAATGTAAAAAACAAGGAAATAAAAATGTTGGTAGCTATAGTCCAGGCTTTGCTTCTCCTCTACAAAAAGGACCAGCATAAGCAGAGATAGCAGGTAGCACCCAATCTAGTGTGATCTAGAGGTTGCTGGAAGCATTGTAATAATTACAGGCTTGGCCATCGTTTTTATTGAATAATTTTTGCTTTACAAAATGAATCATGTGAATTTTCTGTATTTCTGTTTTTCAAATATCTCATTTGTATTCAGAAAGTACTATTTGACAAAAGTACTTTCCTATCAAATAACTTTGATTAATTGAATATATGCCAGCCTTTTCAAAACCTCCCAAAATGAGAGGTTAATTTGCTCTGGGTTCATGACACTCCAACATAGAATGTGCTGAGATATGTGAAAATGTATCACATATAATATTACTAGCTCGATACCCGTGCTTCGCTACAAAACCATATGGTCGGGCTTAGTTTTGGGGGAGGAAAATAAGGGAAAGCAATTCTGCCTCTGCCGACCAGCATCCATCAGTATTCATCTGGCTAGTATACTGTCAGTGTGTGAGAGGATTGAGGGCTGTTTGGAAACTGAAGCAGTATTTGCTGTGTGAGTAAGGAGTCTGGGTATGGCTTAGCTCAATTGTTCCGTACTAAAGCTGGTTGGTGCTCTGAAACTGAAACTCCTCTCCTCTGCTTGTGTTTTGTATTTGGAACAGATTTCTTTTCAAGTGGGGAGGGGGAGTAGAACTCCTTAGCATCAGAGCCTGTTAATAATAATATACGAAATACTAAAGCTCTGGTGGTCATTTCGAAAAATCCTTTCTTAGTGAGCACCTAGAAGTCAGTGGTGGGATTCAATTTTTTTTACTACTGGTTCTGTGGGCGTGGCTTGGTGGGCGTGGCAGGGGAAGGATACTGTAAAATCTCCAGTCAGAAGTGGTATTTGCCAGTTCTCCAAGCTATTCAAAATTTCTTCTACCGGTTCTCCAGAACTGGTCAGAACCTGCTGAATACCACCTTTGCTAGAAATCAAGAGGAACATATGTGCCAGATTTCAAGTTTGTAGGCTTTACAGTTCTGGAGATTTTGTGATGATTCGTGATAATATGTGATAAGCATAATAATATATAATAAGCATCACTGATAAATGATGTAATCAAGGCTACATTTTGGTACAATATGGTATTAGAATATGGTATTAGCAACCTTGTAAAGGACAAGCTAAAGTGTGTGTGGCGGGGGTGGGGGGCGGGAATAAGTAAAAATTGCCTTTCATTCAAACTTCTCATTTCAAGATCAATTTTGGATATGAAAAGAACAAAGTGGGCAAACTGTGTTTTCTTCATTTTTTTCCATAGTGGCCTGGACAGTGCATCTTGCTTTCAAGTTGTCTCCCTCATGAAGGCTTTAGCCCAGGGTGGCCGGTCCATCATCTGCACTATCCATCAGCCCAGTGCCAAACTCTTCGAACTTTTCGATCAGGTAGAATCATAGAGCTGAAAGACATGTATATGTACACACTGTGTCATAGCCACTTGGATCCTGGTCTTGAAAAGGCCTTTCCTCATTATTAAAAGATCCTTCATGTTAGCATCATATTTAACAATCATTCACAGAGGAAACCTGTAATACGTCACCTGCAGAAAAGGATGAGTCAATGCAGTTGAATTTCTTTGGGAATCACTTAGAACAGAGTGGTATAGAGAAGTTATCCTCTGCCAGCTATTCCTTCAAAATGCTTACATTGTAGTAAATGCATTTATTAGGAGTATATAAATCATTCCTAAATATTAAAGTAATTTGTTTTAATAAGGTGGTTTGCCCCATAGAAATCCACTGCAGCACTTTGATGTAATATTCTGCCTTTGCAAAAAATCTAGGCAGGGCCAATCTGCTTTGCTCATCAGATCTCAGAACCATAGCAGCTGAGTGAAAATAGCTATATCATTTTGATGAATATAAGTGAGGATGTTTCATTTCATAAAGGAGAGGAGGTTTGAAAAGGTTGCTTTGGTCAGATATCAAGAAAGAGAAGTGCCACCTTGAAGATCTACCAGTCCAATCTTTAGCACAGGAATAAAACACGAGATATTGCTAAGTTCACCCACATTTCCACTCATGCAGCTTTTTAACTCTCACTCAACCTTTCTCAGACTTCGGAGTTTATTATGTTCCACATATGATATGTAATAGGTTTATGCAGATGTAATTAAGACATCCTTTATTTTGATGGATGGTTTTCTTCAAATAAGCAGAATGACTCCTTTGCTTGATGACAATATGCTGTTCATTCAATCTGTTTATTGAGATAAATCAGACATATCATAACTCTTCATGAAGGTGACTGAATGTAGATCTGTGAAGACAGGGTAAACATATCTGTAAGTCTTTGGAGTAGATTGCCAATAAGTTTAACAATTATAGTTTAACAATTCATACCAAAATTAGTAATCAATTTGTAATAAGAAAAAAGTATTTAACATATTGAAATTTGTCAGCCATTAAAATATAATATAATGAAATTAGGAAATTGTTGAGAAATTGAAGACGTTGTGTATTTAGGAAATTTGTGATGAGAAAAATGGGATTAGAAATTAGATCTGAATTAGCCCTAGTGTGCATGCATGCTAACATATGTAACAAATAATTTTGTTAGTTAAAGTTTAGGGCTAATTTAAAGCTACACCTGAGAAAAATGTTGAAATGAAAATGTTGTACAACAAGGCTAGGTATGAGAAAAATAAATGTTTTTTATGTATATGAGGAGAGAGATTAATAAATTAAAATAAAAAAATATCTTCCAGTAGTTAAACCTGGAAACAGATATTATATACTGTAAAATCTTATTGGTTCTTAGTAAGTACATTAACATCCTGGAGATTTAACTATGTCAGTGTCTCTCCTTTAACTTAAATAATATTTTTGTAATAAGATTGCATATCATAATTCTGAAGCTAGACAGGAGTATTCTTCATCATTTCTTGTTTTTCTTTATTTCAGCTCTATGTCTTGAGCCAAGGGCAATGCATTTACCGTGGAAAAGTATTAAATTTAGTCCCTTATTTGAGAGATTTGGGTTTAAATTGTCCAACATATCACAATCCAGCAGATTTTGGTGAGCAAAATGATGGAGGTTCTCACTTTCTTTCACAAGCTTTTGGGAATGATACTGAATTTGTGTGTGTGTGTGTGTGTGTGTGTGTGTGTGTGTGTATATATATATATATATATATATATATATATATATATATATGCATAATAATTATATGGTATCTGTTTATTGATATCTTATATCCTCTAATGGTAGCTAAAATTGCCAGATCTAGTTCATTTAAAAAAAACAACCCTTTGAAATAAAACTAAGAGCAAGTAAAATACAACTGAGCTGTATTTGCTGAATTTTTTCCTTCTCTTTTATGATTAAAAATACAGAAAGTCAGGGCACGCTTGATTTGGGGGATAATTTGATATTCATATTGGAAATAAGCATACATTCCAGAGGATATGGCAGCCACAATCACTTTACATTAATTGATGGGTATACTTTACAACTTTACATACTGAAAATAGAATTTCATTAGGAAAGTCAAATGTTCATGACATTTCTTTTCAAATATTTTACTTTGGAAGTATTCTTATGGAGTAAAGAACACCATACTGAAGTGTGCTTTAAAAAAAATTTGTAGTAATTTTGATTATTAAAGCTATCATTCTGCATGAACATTGAAATAGAGTCCATGTTTAAATGTGTTGATCAGCCTTAATTTTTAAAATCATTTTAAACAATTTCAGGAATTCTGCAGTTTTTTAACTTCGTTTCCTCTGCATAGTTACCTGCTTTTCACAAACTCTTCTATAATATGCCCATAACATATTAGATTTCAGGATTATACTGGTAGCTGTACCACTAAACTTTCGTGTTAATTATATCATTTGAACAATTTACATTCATTCAAGGTCAGTTTGTGACCACTAGCTCATACACACACATACCCTCCAAGGCACCCACATCCCAAGAAGTCTGTGGGACTATGGTAAAAAAATATATATATACTGTAGT
>NW_020769370.1:570513-586583 GCF_900518735.1 Pseudonaja textilis
GGGGGGGCAGATTTCCTGCACACCATCCTTTTAAAGAGGAGCCCTGCACAGGTGCACATCCAAAAATGCTCCCTCCAGGGCTTCAGAGCCTCCATTCTTGCAATCCTGTTAGCACAGGTTTGCTCCGAAGCTGCGCCAGAGTATTGTACAAGGAGACCTCTGCAGTTACGGCGGTTTTGTTTTCTGGAGGCAGCAGCCGGAGCAGCACCCACGAGAGAGCTGGAACATAAGCTGGGACTCAGTTTCCTATCTTTAACATTCCAATGGGCATTAGTCACCGCTTCACAATGCAACCTGTCCCTTGTATGGCCCAAATAGTTGAGGTTTGTGGCACAACTTTGCAATGCGTTATTCGCATGCTGATGAAAATGGCAAATTCTGTAGATGCTGCTGCACTTTGTCCTGATGGTTGGCAAACTCCACAATTTTATGCATACCTGACAGCAAGGAATAATGCTCCATGAATCTGGCTTTTATTCTACTATATAGTGGGATTAAATAGTTTTTTCTATCTGTTTAGTGATGGAGGTCGCATCTGGTGAATACGGAGATCAGAATAGCAGGCTTGTAAGAGCTGTGCAAGAGGGAATGTGTGATTCAGATTACAAGAGAAACTCTGCAGGAGAAAATGAACTTAACCCTTTTTTATGGCACAAACCATCAGACGAGGTAATTCAAAGTAAAGGAAATCAAGTCAGCCACTTTGAGAACTCTTTGAGTTCTTTCGTTTTAAGTGCTTCCTTCAGCTGGGTGTTGTGTGACATATAAGCTTAATAAATGCATTATTATTTTGATTAATCACATAGCAACACAGATGTTTATACTGGGTTTGGTATTTTTATCCATTTATTGAGCATTATTGTTGAATTATTTTTAAACTGTAATAGAAAATGAACCTGGCTCAGCAGATAGTTACACAATAAAAACCCCATCATGCAGGGGTGCTTCTCAGGTAATTTTGTCCAAAAAGTTTTATATGCCAACATGAGCACTTTGAACTGGGCTCAGAAAACAATCAGCAACTAGTGTTACTTTTTCTTTGTAGAAGTAAATTCCCCACATTATAATGCCAAATTCTGGCCCATCTGCAATTTAAGACTATCTTCAAGATTGACCTCACAATGAATGTTTTGTAATAGTCCAATTTTGCAACTACTAGGATATGTGTTACTAATTTGAAATCTTTCTTCTTGTAACTAATTTGAAGTGCATTTGATTTAACAATCAATATAGTAAAAAGAATCCCAGGCCATAGATATCATGTGACTGTTCAGCATGAAAGGAGCATCCATAGACTGCCACCCTGTTATTCAACTGGGAATTCCAGTCCATCCAGAATAGGTTCATGTCTGAAATTCAGCCTGTAATAGTAATACTGAGTTTAATTTCATTTTTTTTCTGTCCATTCAAGTTTGGTAAAACATGAAGTGACAGGTAAAGATTATAGTTGATGTAAATGTCTGAGTTATTTTTAAGTGTAAAATTCTAATATGCTGAATCTTTATATCATGTAAAGTACACTGCTCATAAAAATAAAGGGAACACTTAAACAACACAATGTAATTCCAAGTCAATCACACTTCTGTGAAATCAAACTGTCCATGTAGGTAGCAACACTGATTTACGATCAATTTCACATGCTGTTGTGCAAATGGAATAGACAACAGGTGGAAAGCATAGGCAGTTAGCAAGACATCCCCAATAAAGGAGTGGTTCTGCAGGTGGTGACCACAGACCACTTCTCAGTTCCTATGCTTTCTGGCTGATGGTTTGGTCACTTTTGAATGCTGGTAGTGCTTTCACTCTAGTGGTAGCATGAGACAGAGTCTACAACCCACACAAGTGGCTCAGGTAGTGCAGCTCATCCAGGATGGCACATCAATGCGAGCTGTGGCAAGAAGTTTTGCTGTGTCTGTCAGCGTAGTGTCCAGAGCATGGAGGCGCTACCAGGAGACAGGCCAGTACATCAGGAGATATGGAGGAGGCTGTAGTAGGGCAACAACCCAGCATCAGGACCACTACCTCCGCCTTTGTGCAAGGAGGGACAGGAGGAGCACTGCCAGAGCCCTGCAAAATGACCTCCAGCGGGCCACAAATATGCATGTAGCTGCTCAAACGGTCAGAAACAGACTCCATGAGGGTGGTATGAGGGCCCAATGTCCACAGGTGGGGGTTGTGCTTACAGCCCAACACCATGCAGGATGTTTGGCATTTGCCAGAGAACACCAAGATTGGCAAATTTGCCACTGGCGCCCTGTGCTCTTCACAGATGAAAGCAGGTTCACACTGATCACATGTGACAGACGTGACAGGGTCTGGAGACGCCGTGGAGAACGTTCTGCTGCCTGCAACATCCTCCAGCATGACTGGTTTGTCAGTGGGTCAGTAATGGTGTGGGGTAGAATTTCTTTAGGGGGCTGCACAGCCCTCCATGTGCACGCCAGAGGTAGCCTGACCGAGATGAGATCCTCAGACCCCTTGTGAAACCATATGCTGGTGCGGTTGGCCCTGGGTTCCTCCTAATGCAAGACAATGCTAGACCTCATGTGGCTGGAGTGTGTCAGCAGTTCCTGCAAGATGAAGGCATTAATGCTATGGACAGGCCCACCTGTTCCCCAGACCTGAATCCAATTGAGCACATCTGGGATATCATGTCTCGCTCCATCCACCAACACCACATTGCACCACAGACTGTCCAGGAGTTGGGGGATGCTTTAGTCCAGGTGTGGAAGGAGATCCCTCAGGAGATCATCCGCCACCTCATCAGGAGCATGCCCAGGCGTTGTAGGGAGGTCATACAGGCACGTGGAGGCCACACACACTACTGAGCCTCATTTTGATTTACTTTAAGGACATTACATCAAAGTTGGATCAGCCTGTAGTGTTTTTTTCCACTTTAATTTTGAGTGTAACTCCAAATCCAGACCTCCATGGGTTGCTAAATTTGATTTCCATTGATAATTTTTGTGTGATTTTGTTATCAGCACATTCAACTATGTAATGAACGAAGTATTTAATAAGAATGTTTCATTCATTCAGATCTAGGATGTCTTATTTTTGTGTTCCCTTTATTTTTTTGAGCAGTGTATTTTATTCAAAGTATTTGCATGTTTCTCTGAAACATCTTTCTCACCTGGAACAGAAGAGAAATCAAGTCTGAGGAAGACTAAGAAAGAATTTCTCATGCATGGATTAATATATCACTCATTGTTAGCGGTGAAGTCTATGTTTAGTGTTCCTCATTAGTGTTGTTGAGAAGGAGCTATATCTCAAAAAAGAACTCTTTTAAATTCAAATAAAATGGTTGAGTTCTGTTTAGAAAGTTAAAGATTAGTTGGCCAGATCTTAAATCTGATTCAACAAATTTTTCTCTCTTAAAACTGTAAATTTGAGTCAGATATGTCAGACATTCTTTCAATTTAGGTTCCACTAAAATCAGGTCTGATATTAAGCAATGCATTCCAATGGCCAGTGCTTCACCGAGCTAAATTATTTGTCTGTGCACTGAATCCAGGTCAAACATCACTGCTGCAGCCCAGAAGTGGGGGAGTTTCTCTTAGATTCTGCATGTTGGAAATAGTTTACATTGGTTTTCTGCCTTCTGCGACGTCAGCTGGTACAAATGTAGATCTAGCTTAGTCTGACCTGATTTTCTGCCAGCATTGTGGATGTTTCTCTGATCTGGCTGCACTTGGTTATTTTCCTGGCTTATTTTGGCATTTTGCTTATATATTTTAAAATCAGTGGATGACTAACTGTCCCGAAAGTAACCCAGCCAGCATGTTTTTTTTAATATTTTGCCCTTCAATAGAAACCAACTGCAACAAACCAAATTTTGATTTAATATAATGCTTACTTAAATGCTAGACAGCAAATTTGTAGAATCAAAGTTATGTTCATTTATATTGGTGTTGGAATCCAAGAAACAATACAAACCAAAAATTTCTTTCCCACTTGTGTTTTGCACCAGGATTCTTCATCCATGGAAGGCTGTCATAGCTTCTCAGCCAGCTGTCTTACTCAGTTTTGCATTCTGTTTAAAAGAACTTTTCTCAGCATAATGAGGGATTCGGTAAGGCTCAGATTTTAAGTATAAGAAAGAAAAGTGCATTGTAAGTTATCAGTTTTGATCTATGAAGCCATATTATTAATATTAAGTGCATAAAGTAAAAGAAAGATAGGTTTGATTCGTTTAGTGTTGCATAATTTAATCATGTTTCAAAAGTCAGGAGATGTAAAGGGAACTATGGATATAAAACTTTATATGGATGTATAACGTGCTTTAAATAATACTAAACACATTATTAGTATTTAAGCCTCTGGGGTTTCCGCCCCCCACCCCCCCCCCGCAATCTGCTTTGACCTACCACCTCTGTAGCTTCATCCATGCTCTTAGCAGAGGTCTTCAGTTTTGCTCCCTTCTAGCACATCCCTATCAACCTTAATGAATACAAAATACTGGAAATATATGGAATTAAAATTATAAAGTGAACTGTAGCAAAAAAAAAACCTTTGCCCAGCCCTGTAGTGGAGGGGTTGGCAGAACTCAAAAAAAAAATTAGAAAAAGAGAATAAGCAACAATACACTACACTCTATTTAATTATCCAAGGCTCTAATTATAACTCCCTTCTCTTTCCCACAAGCTTCAAAGCTAAGCCATAAATATCCAGAAAGACACCTGTAATAATATTCCACAGAGTGCTTTCCTCTATCTTATCAGAGGATGTCCTTGAGAAGAAGAGTCTGTTTTTTCAGTTCAAGTAAAATATTTCCGAGCCTCTAGGTGGCAGTGTTACAAAGTATCTTAGTTCTCACTTTCCCCCCTCCTCTCTGAAAAGCATAATAAACAAGGGAAAGCCGACGTGAAATACACAAAAGCGAAAGCGCAAAAATCAAACAAAATCTAGAGAAGCCTCTAGCCCAAAAATAAAAAGTCCAGAAGAAGAATAAAACATATGAATATATAAAAAAAAAACAGTCCAGTTATCCAATAAATAACAATGAAGTCCGGAAGCAAAGAAAAGAAAAAAAAAATGGATTCTCTCTTTGACGTTTCCCTAAGAAGAACGCCGCTTAGTCAGTTTTGTCAAAAAAAAAAAAAATTCACACAGGTTTCTTCAAATAGTCAGAGTAAACTTTCAAAGCTCAAAAAATTAAATAAAAAAAAGTTCTCACCCAACCGACAAACTCTTTCTCAAACTCTTTCCTTCTGGAGCCGCCCCGGCTTCAGCAGCATGGGGGCTGCCTCTCCGCCGCTGGCAAGAAGAGCTTCACCCGGGCTCTCCAGGGATTTTGCGGTATCCCCGGAGTCCTCAGGGTACGCTCTTCACGATGGCTGCCCCTACGGGACAGCGTAGGTCCGTTGGACCGGCCGGTAGCGGAGATATCGGCTGCAATCGAGGAGCTCGATTGCAGACCGTATCGCCACGGCGCAGGCTCCTCCCATCTCCCTCCCAAGTATATTTTTTGTTGTTGTTTTTTTTGTCTTCCCACCAGTCCCTCACTTTTGTCTTACATTTGATTGTTACTGCAAACTTATTCCTTTTTTTTTCACACTGGAAAATTTATGAAGATACTTTAATTTTTCACTAACTGGAACCATTAACTGGAAGCATTACATATAAGAAGCCTCTTAGGTTAGGCTAGTACAAAAATCACATTGTTTTTACAAAATGATTTGCATCCTCACTTCTATGCTATACAGAGACATTCAGTGTGTGTGCATATGTATAGATGTTAGCATGCTATAGGAGTTGCTAAGTCAAAAATATTATTAGCTCAAAGGTAATTTTTCTCCCTGACAGGTCCTGACACATCTGAGGGTAACCTCTCACATTGGAATTGGACTTCTGATTGGCTTGCTGTATCTGGGGATTGGAAATGAAGCAAAGAAAGTCCTAAGCAATTCTGGCTTCCTCTTTTTTTCAATGTTGTTCCTTATGTTTGCTGCTCTCATGCCAACAGTCCTTACATGTGAGTAACCAGTATGACACAGCTGACTAGGCTTCTTTAACCAGCTGCTTCTCAAATATCCTGAACTTCAATTCCCAAACATCCTAGACTTTGTTTTCATTGGCAGGGAATCACAAGAGAAGCTGTAACTGTTCATATGACAGCAGTGGTGGAAGGTTGCCAATAGGCTAATAGTTTGATAAGCCACCTATTAGATGGTTTTGTTCTGACCTAGGTTTCCCAAAATTATGAAGCAGATTCCTCATCCTGATAAAATCCCTTTTGTTTAGGTTACAGTGAATTCCTCTCCAGCAGAGTCTTGGCAAACAGTCTTTCATGAGATTTCACAACTACAGACCTTTATCAGGCTTGGAGAGTTGCCAGGCTGATTATAGCAGCAATTACTTGGCAAGAAATCAGGAACAGATCTTCACCCTAATGAATTGAACTAATTATCTCCTGCAAACACCACTCCCCTTTTGCTCCCGTTTATTACCTATGGGAGGGGCCATTCACCATCCACCTGAACCTTTACTCCCGAGTCGACCCTTGTTCCCTTCTCCTGGCAGGTCTGTGCATGCACACACTGGGGACAGGCTCCAGCTGTTCTTCTGCACACTGATCTCCAACTCCAAAGGCAGCTGATAACTGTCAGGCGGCCCTGGCCCCATCTCTGCCTCCGACACAGAGCACTTGTCAGAGCCTTCCCCAGACTCCAGGATTGGCCTATTCTCCTCCCCAACCTCCTCACTGTCCGAGTCTGGTGGGCCACAACAGGTTTCAGTAATACTAGCAAAACTCCATGTAGTTGTTTTATGCATACATGCATACACACGCACAAGGGCTGAGCAGCATTTTGGGACCATAGAAAAAAGGCTGTACAGAGCTTACGGTGGTGCATACATTATCATCACCATTATCATCACTGTCTGCCTTCTTATATATGACTTGGGTATAGGCAGATTAGACTGTAGAATGTAGAGAAGGGCTGTCAAACTCACGGCCCACGGGCTGGATGCGTCACGTGCTGGCCACGCCCCCACCCAGTTTAGCAAAGTGGGGGGAAGTCCTGATATGTTACATGATACTGCTGTGTCGACATGAGTTTAACACCCCTGGTGTAGAGTGTTAAAAACAACCTTTATAATCAGCAGCAAGTGATGTTTCCTAATCAAGATTCAGGAGAAATATCTTAAATCTACCACTTTGGCTAGCACTTTTTCACCAACAAACATGAGAACAATGAAAGGAAGTTTGTTTATCAGCTGAAACTCTTCCCACTCTCTGACCATTTATTTCCCTTTCCTCCAGTTAATCAGCTAGTCTGGTTTTAGCACCTTTCATCCTAATCCTTTTTGTTTACTATAAGGTAAGTGAATTCAGCAGCTGAAAGAGATCTAGTCTTCCAACCTAATCTTGTCCTTCATTGCTAAATCTGTGCAACTAAGAGGGAAAACGTCTTTTCACTTTAGGGTTTGATTATTTAAAGTCCCAACAGCTGCTCCAAAGTGGAGGATGGGAGACCTGCAGTTGTGCTTATCAAACAATCTGTTTAATCAACCAACAATGTACAATCATGTATAGAGCGTATCAAAGAAAATAATCTTCCAGTAGTCAAGTGGGTGCCGTTGTCCACCTGTATTCACTTTTACTTTTGCCAAAAACTACTACAGTATCTTTGTTTTATTATAATTTATCTTCCATTTTCTCCCTTTTACAACAAGGCTGGTCAGTAATCTGCTAAAGCCAGTTTCAATATGGAAAATAAGAGCCATGTCATCAGCATACATTAATAGTGACATTTTCCATCCATTAAATAAAAGGGAGAAAATACTTTGTGACTTCATGACCATTGTAATATCATTAATACAGAAGTTAAATAAGAAAGGAGCAAACAGCCCTGTTTAACTCCACTTTCCAGTAACATAGAGTCTAGCAAGAACCCTTGTGGGCCTGTTCTTATTCAAGCTGTAATCCAATCATTAGTTTAAGAAGATGCTTATTGATATCTGTTCTAGCTAGTTTCTCCCATAATCAGTACCTGTCAATGGAATAAAAGGCAGAGGGATCAGTAAAAGCAACATAGAGTTGTTTTGTATGCCCACTGGTATAGTTCTGAACAAGAACCTTCAAAGTGGTACAGTAATCTAGCCTGCTATGTCTTTTTTGAAACCCTGCCTCCCAAACATCTAATTTATTCAGAAGATGTTTGATATACAGCTTAGAAGAAATATCTAGCAGACTAACAATAATTGGCAAGTTCCTGCCAGTTGCCCTTCTTAAAGATTAGGTGTACTGTAATTTGTTTCCAATGGGGAGGTATAAAATCCAGTATGTTTTACCTATTTCTGAAAGAGTCTAGTCAGGATGGGTTCCCACCAGGAATCATTGATCTTACATATCTTTGGAGTAATCATATCCTCTTTAGGAGTTATTCCAAGAGCCAAGCTTGAAATCAGCTGCTTAACTT
Source organism: Pseudonaja textilis (assembly GCF_900518735.1). The sequence continues at coordinate 578,937 of NW_020769370.1, forward strand.
ATATTTTGTGGTTATGCTTAATTCAATAAAGGTTTTTATTGGTTCAATATATGGCAGTTTAAAAAAGTGGAAAATAAAAAAAAATCTCCAACAACTGAATTTTCCTGCATAATATATTAGGGAAAGAATTTCCTGAAATATCTGAAACAATGCATTACACTTTTGAAAAAATAAATTGTGAAGATCTGCATTTTTCAGAATTATATATTCATATAAATAAAACAGTCATGGCTTTTCTATAAAATATATTAATGAATAAGCACATTCAAATCATACATTTTCAAATGAAGGAGAGGCTAAGTATGACAAGACAAATGTAAGATATTCAGGACAGCATCTAAGCATTAATTTCTGGAATTACTTTTGATTCTATGTATTTCAAGTGCTACTTTTATTTTTCTATATAGTTCCTCTTGAGATGGGAGTATTTCTTAGAGAACATCTGAATTATTGGTACAGTTTGAAGGCTTATTACTTGGCTAAAACTATGGCTGATGTCCCTTTTCAGGTAAATCTTTCTCTGCACCTTATCATTATTTTAGGACAGGAAGTTAGATAAAAGTAGTGATCAAATGAAATTTTCTTATGCAGTTTGCAAAATGCAATATGTCATTTTATCAGGAATATGAATTAATACTGCTACAAATCCTATTATAAAGGATATATATTATAGCATATAAATATATGCTATATGGTGTACAACCAGTTGTAAATGCTTTCTTTTTATTATACAATGGGAAATGGGATGCCCAAATCGCATTTTAGAATTATGCCAAGAAATGAAATTTAAGTCAGAGATGGATGGTTTAATGCAGGCTTGTCCAACCCGCGGCCCACGGGCCGCATGCGGCCCAGGTCGCCTCGTAATGCGGCCCAATGCCCACCCCAACCATCGTGCCACAGCCAGCAAGGAGGAAGAGGAGAGGCAGGCGCGAGGCGGGGCGAGGCGAGCGCCAGGCCAAGCAGCAAGAGAAAAGGCGGGTGCCGTCAGAGCGCCACCTCCTGTTACTGCTGCTGCTTCTGCCCCCGCCGCCGCTTCTGCCCTGCCGTCACCCCCGCCGCTTCTGCCCCGCCGCCACCCCTGCTGCTTCTGCCCCGCCGCCACCCCCTCCGCTTCTGCCCTGCCACTGCTGCTGCTTCTGCCCCCACCGCTGCTGCTGCCCCCGCCGCCACCGCTTCTTCTCCCGCCGCTTCTGCCCCCGCTGCCACCGCTTCTTCTCCCGCCACCGCTGCTGCTTCTGCCCCCGCCGCCGCTGCCCCCTCGGCGGGGGCATAAGCAGCGGCGGCGGCGGTGGCGGGGGCAGAAATGGCGGCAGCAGAAGCAGCAGTGGTGGTGGGGGAAGAAGCGGCGGCGGCGGGGGTGGTGGCGGGGGCAGAAACGGCGGTGGCAGAAGCAGCAGCGGTGGCAGGGGAAGAAGCGGTGGCGGGGGCAGAAGTAGCAGCGGCGGCGGGGGCAGAAGCGGCGGCGGCGGGGGTGGTGGCGGCGGCAGAAATGGCGGCAGAAGCAGCAGCGGTGGCGGGGGAAGAAGCGGCGGCGGGGGCAGAAGCAGCAGCGGCGGCGGGGGCAGAAGCCTTCCCCCGTCGCTGCTTCTGCCCTCGCTGCTGCTGCTTCTGCCTTCCAGTCCTGCCTCATCCAGCCGGGCTATTTGCAGGAGGAGAGGTAGGCGTGAGGCAGGCGAGCTTTCTCCCCCCCTCCTCCCCCCCCCGCAAAATTTGGCCGGAAAATAAACTGTGATAAAAAAAACTGTGATAAAACAACCGTGATAAAAATAAATAATTTTAAATAAATAATTAATAATAAATAATAAAAACATCTCACTAACTTTATTTTCAAATAAATTTAATATGTTAACTATGTTTTCTATGGTTTTTTGGGATGATCAGGTATCGTTACTGTTATTTTATTTCATGTGCGGCCCAAACCAAATTTTCATCTTCTAATGTGGCCCAGGGAAGGTGAAAGGTTGGACACCCCTGGTCTAATGAATTAGTTTCCAGTATTCCAGTGCCAAATTTGAGGGAAAAGATAAACCACCTATATTTGAGTTGCAATTAGGTTAAATCTGTAAGCTGCCCAGAGTTGCCTTATCAGGGAGACAAGTTGTATATAAATTGAAGAAATAAGTAATAAATAAAACTTTAGGCATGTGTTGAGCATTTAAAATATTATGTTTCATTCTATATGCCTGGGCAAAGAAAACACTCTTCAAATTAGCAAAGTAGCTGTATTTTTCCCAAGGCTGGTGTCTGCTTCTGAAGCTGCTCCAGTGGTCCCCATCTACATGTACGTGCCAACCATTTCATAAACTAGAGCACTCCTCCGGAAAAATCCTAATAGGACATAACTCATCTGATAAGAAGTAGGAAAAGTAGTATAGTATCTGGCTTCTCATGTACATTGATAGATACAGGAATTTAAAAATATAATTCAGCTCATAAAGACAAAGACCCATCTCTCTCTTTCACTTTATTTTCTTGATGTTGAATAGGGCTATAACTCATTCCTTTACTTTTGACTTAACAGAGCACCATATTCTGTTATTTGTCTACTACAGATTATGTTTCCTGTGGCTTACTGCAGCATTGTGTACTGGATGACAGCACAGCCCTCTGATGCTCTGCGATTTCTCCTGTTTGCAGCCCTGGGGACTATGACATCCCTTGTGGCTCAGTCCCTTGGACTTCTGATTGGAGCAGCATCCACCTCACTTCAGGTCTCTTCTGCTTTATGTGATCTTCTGTATCTTTCTTTGGTGAACCTGATGTTCTCCAGGGGGGGTTGGGATTTCCAATTCCATTCTTTGCACCCAGGATAGCCAAAGGTTGGGGGAATTATGTATTGGCAGCTGGAACTGAACTGTACTCATTATATTTTTGCAGTCCATACCACATGTCACTAAAACAGTTTTTTTAAAACACTAAAACAATATGATTCTCATAAAAGTTTTATTCAAAATTTGATTTGTTAATTTTAAAAAATTGTTTTGTTTTTTAAGGTGGCAACATTTGTTGGTCCTGTTACAGCAATCCCAGTTCTTCTCTTCTCAGGCTTCTTTGTCAGTTTTGATACCATTCCTGCTTATCTCCAGTGGATGTCCTACATCTCTTATGTCAGGTACATTCGAAGGATGTTTCCTTTTTTTTTTCAAGATAACTCTGCAAAAGCTGTATTTTTTTAGACTATTCTCTTGGAACTTTTCCCCAGAGCTAGCTGTTTTCATCTTTATTCTTGGTTATGTGCATTTGTATGTATAAACAGATACACGTGCTGTGCAAACATGCATTAATATGCTTCTAAAAAAGATGAATGTGCAGGAAAGCTGTTTATAATTTCACTTTATGGGGTCCAGATATGAGTAAGCCAGTTTGATCTGCTGGATATCTGAAATTGGACCTGAGCTGTACAGCCTGAGTTCAAAGCTTGGATCAGCACAAAGCCTCTGAACTGCTTTGGGTCAAGTTACTTGTTTTTAGCCTCTTAATCAAATGCAGCTCTGCTCACCATAGGGTAAAAAAAAAACCTGTTGAGACAAAAGCTTTATTTTCAATTGGAGAGGTTTTTTTAAAAAAAATTTTTGCATTAATTCAACTGTATGTTTTCAATATCTGTTTATAATCTTTATTTCATTTATTATTAACTCCCTTGAGTGCTCAACAGAACCAAAATATCAAATATTAATCAAATAATAATTCTGTTGTTGTATCTTTCTGGCATTTCTTTGCTAGGGATGGTGCTGATCTATGCTTGCTTTGAGTTTGACCTTGCAAATGATTCCTCTCCATAGGTATGGATTTGAAGGTGTCATTCTTTCCATCTATGGTTTGGATCGAGAAGATCTTCATTGTGACAAAGATGACACTTGCCATTTTCAGAAGTCAGAGGCTATCCTCAAAGAATTGGATGTAGAAAATGCTAAACTTTATTTGGACTTCATTGTGCTTGGAATTTTCTTCATCTCCTTACGTCTCATTGCCTATTTTGTTCTCAGATACAAAATTCGAGCAGAGAGATAGAGAACAAATGGGATAACATGCAGTTCTAGACAATTGCTCTTTGGTGTGGCTGATGAGTTTTCAAAGCTCGGTTGCAAATCATGTTGTCTTCTGACCCCTAGAAGAACTAAAATGGAAACTTATTTCAGTTTTGAAAAATGTCACTGCTGATCCCAAGAGTTTCCTCTCCTGGAAAATGTATTTCTTCTAAGGTAGCGTGTAGATCTGGCAACTAGACGGAGAATGTCTATCTTTTATTATAAGTGGAAAAACATGAAATGTTGTGTCATCACTTCTTGCTGCATCTTACAAGTGTTTTTCCATAAGAAATTCCACAGTTAGTGTACACGTTTTTCCAGTTGTATGAAAAGGTGCTCTTTAAACTGAATGTTTAAAAATAAAGAAGGTGAGAAATCTGATATTGGTTCTCCTTAATACCCTGCTTTGAAGCTTTAATCATATGAGCTGGTCTCATGTACCAAATTTTTAATATTGTATCATATTACAGTGAAAGATGTAGAAGAATTTGAAAATCAAGATGCATACCTAGCTGCTTTCTCCTAACATTCTGTTTTTGTAGTGTCTTTAAGTTTCTTGTGGAATTTCAAATACTCTTTGTCTGTTTTATCTATTTTTCTGTGAATGCAAAACCCGAAACAGAGCAAAATGGAAACCAATCTCAAAGCCTATTTGAATACTCTAGCATGTTTTTAATAACACATATTCTAAAAAGAGAAAGGACTGCCAGTAATTTGGTGTTTGGTATGATGAATGCTTAAGGACTTAGTTTAAAAGGTCTCAGTGAAATATGTGTGCCCTGCCCAGCAATATATATAATACTGTATACAGAACCTATTATTTTTATTTTCACCAATTATGACTTTCTCAAAAAGAAATTCAAATCATGCTATTTTCACATTCCAGCAAAGCTAGGTGATTCCAAATCCATTCATAAACAGTTTATTTTTCTTTCACTCACTTTTTGCTGGATTCCAACCAAATTTATCTAAACAGTTTTTATTACTAGTTTGACATCTAATTTGACAACTGGGATGTGTAAACTGAAGCCGATTACTAGAAGTGCCTACATCCTGATTTCAAATACTAGCTGTATATAGCACTTTGTCTCAGAAAATTATTTGATAAAATTAACATTATAGGAAAAAAGACTAGCACTCTGGGCCAGTCTTATCTACCTCAGTGCAATGGATTCAGGTTGATTTATTAGAGAAATCAATTAAGCTGTTTTCAATCCAAAAGAGATTTCAAGTTGTGTATTCAGAACCCAGATCAAATGGCTGTTTCTAGCAAAGGCTATTGTTGAATGGATACTAAACCACTCAAGCCAGATCTCCAGAGTTAAGCTAGAGCATCAAAGCAAAACAAATAGAAATTGAAACAAAAACAAGACAAATTTGAGGAAAGATTAGTTTTATCCATATTGCAAGATTTGCCCCTTCTGCAGTTCTTCTACACTAGTACATGTTCCTGAAATGCATAGTTTATGTTGCTGGAAAACAATTAAGTAATTGGGATTGTATTTATTGGCAAAGCCAAAGTCCTTCGCTCCCTATAATCCTAGTCTTCTAGTCTTAACTTCAGAGTAAATAAATAAAAACGAACACTGTTCTTTAAATTAGCATGCAAGTTAGTCCATATGTATCACAGGATTCAAATCTGCACCACTAATTAGGTACTTGTAGGTTTGTATCCAGAAACCATTAACAACTTACTTTGTAAATTAACAGCAGATATGTAACAACGATTAGCATAGACAACCTCCAAGAATGTAATTATGTACCTTCAACAAGAAAATATACACTTTGGAGGATAATCAGTAGATGGATTGTGATAGGCTACCACCAGATTTGGAAGAGTCACACAAGTGCTTTCCAAGAAACTCATCAGGTGTATCTGCTAATTGACAAGTAAGGCATTCACAGGAACTGATCATTCTTTCATGAAATACTGCAGGTTGGTATTGCAAATGTAGAGATACATCATTTATGGATTATATCTCTAAATATAACATTATTTTGTTGCAGGAAACATGGGCCACAGAGAATATGGGGCTTGATAATTTTGCAATACATTCTCTCAAGGCCATTAGATTAAGGAAAGCGGGGAGGCCAAATGATAGGTCTTTCAAATAAAACCCACCCTGTGGTGAGTAATCTAAAAAAAAACACGGTGTAATCAATTTGCAATGGTTATAAACCTTTGAGTTGGCCATCTCCATGTTCTCCCATCATGTTATAAAACGGGTGGAAGAAAGTTGGCTTATGTTGGGACTATATATGACATCCTACATAATTGTTTTTATTTCCAGTGTGATGTATCAATTTTGAATAACATGTAATCATTTCCATATCTGATACTATTATTGGATCGAGTCCCTAATAAATTCCTAATTCTTTTGAAAAAGAAAGAACACAATCAACATTAAGCCCCTTTAAATTCTGTTGATGTTAGTTTGTAGATTACTTAAACTTGGCCAGTTTAACTTGATCTGGTTGTTTCTAAGAGATTACTAGCAGATTTGTTAACCTGCCAGGATTGTCTAATATATCAAGTTTAAAAATACAGCTGTCCTTGATACTGCAGTTCCATTCTTAAACCAAAACTCTAATTGGCATGATATTTCCACAAGGAAGAAAATTCTATTACAAATTGTAAATCCACATGAATTATTTTCAGCAGTGGAAACTGGAAGAAGTTACTGTGAGAAATTAATAAACAAAAATGATTACACAGATAGCAAATGTAATATAAAAAATAAGTAATTTTTTTCTTGTTGACATCCCTGAAAATACCTTAAATATATTATGCGGTGAGAATCTACAACAGACAAGCATTATTAGGAAGTCACATACAGCTATTACAACTGAGGTTGTTCAAGACCTTGCTTTTCCATTAGAGTAGTGGATATGTCTGTTTCACACATTTTGGGAGTGCATTGCAGGAGGGAAGGATTCAACATTGCTCCGTACAGTATTACTGGCTTTCATATTTTAATCTGAAGACAAAAGACACTCATAGTATTACTACAGACAAGCAGGAATCTTGTCCCTTGCCCACCCAATAAAATTTATTAATTGCACATATATTTGCATATATCTGAGCTTAGAACCCAACTAAATATATGGGGAACATCCTGGATGAGTTCATACAACACACTAAAGTACAAATAAGCTAACCAAAAGTTAGGTCAATGCATCATGAAACTCCAGTCCGTGCAGCTAGTTTATGATTCACTGTGTTATACGAATCCAGAAAATTGGATCAATGGGGTAAATTATGATTCTAATAAACAAGCTTAAGCATGTCATGCAAAAATAGCCATTTAGTTTATTACATTTTTACGTGAACTTGCTGTTTTCAGAAATATCAGAACAATGATGTATAGAGATGAAACTTTTCAGTTAACACGCATGTTCTAAGTTTCACGCTATACATATCTGGCTTTTCTTTTAGGAAGTATATTCTTCTGGGGTCCATGCCTAAGTATGCTGAAATTTTGCAAAATCCCTACTCCAAAAACAGCCCAACAAAAATTCTTATTTGTAGTTTTAAAACAAATAATGGATGATGATGATGATGGTGGTGATTATTATTATTATTATTATTATTATTATTATTATTATTATTATTATT
>NW_020769370.1:586593-649904 GCF_900518735.1 Pseudonaja textilis
TTATTATTATTATTATTATTATTATTATTATTATTATTATTATTATTTGAGGCATTTTTAATGGTGAGAGAGAAAATATCATCTGTATGTTGAGTATCAATGTGACAGTATTGTTGACATCTTTTGTTTTTAAATTATACTTTCTGTGCAATGTAGATTCTTAGTTGTGGTGAGTTGTTGCCCTAAAAACCTACTTATTTAAGACATTTATGCATATGTGTGGTTTTCCTTTCTTTCCTTCTTTTTTAAGAAAAGCAAAAGTCAATGCAAGTAATTTCAAAACCTCAGCGTGCTAAAGAGTGCATTTACTGTACAATAACAGTTCTTCTGCCTTGGTTGTGTAATGCACACTGCATTACTTTGAATTCCTGTTGGTTTTGCTATTCTAGAGACTGCTGCTGCTTGCACGCTGTGATACATTTGCACTGTTGTAGATACATGTAAACATTGTCTTTTTTCCAGGTGGCTTATTTATCTTTTATAGTTCTGATGATAATAACTACTGAACTATGAGTACTTTGATTCATGTATTAGAAGATTTAGGATGTTGGGCATTCTAATTCTGTATTTTGCATAAACTAACAAAATGCTTTGTATATTTCTGATTGTATAGTTGATTTCTTCTAGAATATTTGTATGTGCATTATTTTCCAGGTTAGAGCTCGTTTTCTGAAAATGGAGAACCCTTATGATAACGCAACAAAGGAATAATTAAATAAAAGCATTGATATTTTCCAATTGCTGTCTTTGTCCTGTTTCAGTGAGACCCTCAGTTTTCAGCTTTAGAAGTTTTCTTTATCCCAGTATTGAATATGGAGCCCTTTTAAAATTTTTATTTTATCTCTTCTTCATCTTTTCCTCTATGCTTCCTGTTTTTGCCTCTTATTTCTTCCTTCCTTTAGAATTCATGAGTCATATAAGCCAATGAAAACAAAATGTGAATTCTAAATCATCCAATAAATGTAAGTTGGCCAGTAGGCAAAAAGCAGTTGTCTGTTTAGGATATTTTTTAGAATATAGTCAGGTTTGTACACTAGAGGGTGCTGCATTCTTCAATAAACAATGAAATTAAGTCTTGCTCAAATTAAATTTTCCTTATAACATTTCTCTATAGTGTATTCTGCTTCCATGTTTCTGTATTTTCAGGGGAGAAAAGAGATTAGAACTCTACTTTTTATTTAAAAAATACTTTAAAAATACATAAAATGTGTACATTTTTATTTAGGTTACACTGTGTTTAGTGAAATTCAAGGGGATTTTTAAATGAAAATGTAGCTAAAGTGATTGACAATAAAACATTGGGAATATGCAATAGGTTTTTGCTACAAACGCCTCTAAAAGTTTTCATAGATCCTCCTCATGTTACCTGGGTAAAGCTATCCCTTGTATGTATGTATGTACATACATACATACACATATACATATTGGCTAAAATCTTGCGTGTAGATGTGTGCCAGTGGTGGGATTCAAATTTGTTTACTACTAGTTCTGTGGGCTTGGCTTGGTGGGCATGTCATGGCTTGGTGGGTGTGGCTTGGTAGGCATGGCAGGGGAAGGTTACTGGAAAATCCCATTCCCTCCCCACCCCACTAACCTGCTTTCCAGTTCTGTGTGCAGGGCAACAAAAGAAGACCTAGCTGATCAGCTGGGACTTGGGAGGCAGAGAATAGATGGGTGTGGGGCCAGTCAGAGGTGGTATTCACTGGTTCTCTGAACTACTCAAAATTTCCGCTACCGGTTCTCCAGAACTGGTCAGAAACTGCTGAATAACACCTCTGATATGTACATATACGTATATAGCAATAGAACTTAGACTTATATACCGCTTTACAGTGCTTTACAGCCCTCTCTTAAGTAATTTACAGAGTCAGCCTATTGCCCCCAACAATCTGGCTCCTCATTTTACCAACCTCAGAGGGATGGAAGGCTGACTCAACTTTCAACTGGTTAGGACTGAACTTCTGGAGTCAGCAGTAATTTAGCCTGCTAAATTCTAACCACTGTGCCACCATGCACAGTCCTAACCACTGTGCCACCATGGCTCATGTATCTGTGTCTATGTATATGTTTATGTATCTGGGTAGCACATGAACAACCTTGTCTAGGGTTGGAATCTAACCGGGGTGAACTTAAATAATACCTTTGGTATGAGAGTTCTAGGGCTTACCAGTACCATAGGCCCTTTTTCTTAACCATATACTGTGCCAACTTTTAAAGATTATTGACAATGTTTAGTGATTCCTACCTCTTCATAAAAATATAATTGCTAGGATTTCAGAGAGAAAATAGCTCATATTAATTCCATTGTTGCAGCAGATCCTGCTTCCAAATCAGGACACAAGACCACGAAAGGTTGAAGAATACAGGTTTATTGGTGCACAAGGTTCAGAGCATTAACATGGCAAGTTCTGAACCGCTGGCTCTTCCTGAGGTGTCACTTTTACACATTTCATGACCTCAGGCTAGCCCGGGGTGTTTCTCTTATTAAACTATACCATAAAAGGAAAATAACATGTATACCAGAAAAGGAGAAGTACATTTAATTATTCATTTTATCTTACACGATCTGCTATTTTCTATATCCACCCTTGTTTACTGGAACATGGCTAGTTCCTTGGTTCAGTAACTTTGTGGTTTTGCACAATATTGTATTAAGCAAAGCTTGGGGGCTTGGGGACTTCTGCTAAATGTAAAAATACTTCATTTGTAATTTTCCACTGCTTCGTTCCCCCCTTTGAAACTACACTCAAATCCACTGATTACTGTGGAGTTTCACACATGGAGAAATGATCGTCAATTGTATTCAATTTCTTGTATTCCCATAAAGCCATAGCCTTGGCAGTAGCCTTCTTCTCTACTAGCATAGAAAGACTATTGCAGATTGTTCTGACAAAGATGGGGAGGATACATGGTAGAATTACACATCCTGCATACCAACTAGTGCAACTATGGCTTGAAGACCAGGCAGCTTAGGAAACCAAGAACCAAAAATGTCACCCGTTCCATTTCTGGACAGGTACATGTGCGAGATTCTCTATGCATCTAGCGTGCTGCTCGATGATTTCACCGACATCATCAAATTCTAGGCAACAATTTCCCCTATGGAGGGCCCAGTTCCTTGTGTATTAGCTAAGCACCACTGAGCTACAATGGGATTAGTCAACTCCCATCTGGAAAGTGGTTGGTGTTTTGGCATTGCCGTTAGGTTGTACGTGACCGAATAATTCCATTCTTGTGCCACCCACGGCCACTGGTCCCCAATTTTAGTACCCCCCCCCTTTGAGACTTTATTTAACAATTAAGTCTTAACTTTATGATGTCTTAGATTAGCCCTTGTGCATATAACGTTAGGCATGACAAGATGAATGCTTTTGCAAAAGTAGGCAATTACAAATCCTTCTCAGATGAGTCAAAGTTGAAAAACTGAAGAACTTTCTTTAAATAATACAATTTATAGTTTGTTTCTCTTTTGAAGCATATTTGTGGTTGAGGTATTCTATAGAGATAGGGAAGTTTGACCACACTGAACAGGAAAGTCTTAGCTAGGCAACTGAGCAAGAAACATGTTGTGGTTTCTTCAACTCAGATAAGCACTTTAAACATATCAGGGTTTAAAATATGGGACCCTCTAGGTCATCTATTCCAACCCCCTTTTTGATACATAAAATCCTTTAAAAGAATTCAAAAGAATATTGTCGCCAGAACAGGGTAGTCTCGGGAAATCCCTCGGATTCAAAGGACCGATGGCACCTGGGATGTTCCCTTCAACTCACCCAGTCGCTGGCACCTGGGGTGGACCCTTCAGCAGGCCTCAGGGCCCCTTGCATCCTGCCGCGGTCGCTATAAATGTTGCAGCAGATCCTGCTTCCAAATCAGGACACAAGACCACGAAAGGTTGGAGAATACAGGTTTATTTGTGCACAAGGTTCAGAGCATTAACATGGCAAATTCTGAACCCCTGGCTCTTCCTGAGGCATCACTTTTATACATTTCATGACCTCAGACTAGCCCGGGGCATTTCTCTTATTAAACTATACCATAAAAGGAAAATAACATGTATACCAGAAAAGGAGAAGTACATTTAATTATTCATTTTATCTTACACCATCTGCTATTTTCTATATCCACCCTTGTTTACTGGAGCATGGCTAGTTCCTTGGCTCAGTAACTTTGTAGTTTTGCACAATATTGTATTAAGCAAAGCTTGGGGGCTTGGGGACTTCTGCTAAATGTAAAAATACTTTATTTGTAATTTTCCACTGCTTCACCATTAGTTTTATTCATTGTATCCCCCAAACTTTACAGATTCCAGATGTGTGGATTCTAATTTCCCCAAATTTACAACAATGTTTATACTGGCTGGGAATTCTTGGAATTGAAATCCATGTAACTAAAAGTTGCCAAGGTTTCTTGACATGATTGCTGCCCTACTAATGGGTTGCTCTGACTATTTCTGGAAAAGGAAAGAGGTCTTCCTATAGCTTCTTTAACGTGCTACTCTACCAAAGCTCAAAGTTTGGGCTAACCAGTGCAATGCCCACCAAATAATGCACTAGGCTTGAGGAACAAATATAATTAACTTAGAATATTTGTAGTTAATACAACACTGCTGTGTTTCTATGGACTCTGATTTGAAGTGTTAATATATATTTACTTTTTGGGAAAACAACAGGATTTGTAGAACAAAACAATACAAAGTAATATGAAAAATGACATAGATTTATTAGTGATGGATGTTCAAGGGTTGTATTTGACAGAACAATAGACTGGAAAAATCACATTTGTGTTAAAATATTCTGTTTAATTTTTAAGATAAACCTCACATGTTTTCAAAGACCAACATTTATTTTAGCAGAAGAGAGCATATGTAAGTCTACAGATTCAAAAATAACATAGTTTTAATTCCTCAGGAGCTCTAGAAGAAGGAGACAGATTCTGGAATCCCATTTATGTTAGATGACACATTCTGGAAACAAAATACAATTAAAAACAATTAGTGCTATCATCAAATTACAGTGCCAAATATTCCCATTATAGTATAGGCCTACTGACCTCAACTAGATATCTGAAATGGGGAAAGTAGGTTTGTTTTTGTTTGTTTGTTTGTTTGATTATATTTCATGTTTCTAGACCTGCCATCCAAGGGGCTTAATGATAAAGTAGAACATTTACTACACTACTACTAAATACTAAACTACTACTAAAGATCGGAAAACAGTTAAGAGAAATAATAAAATGCAAATCATCATGGAAAGATTGTAGGTAGTATGCTATCTGTTGCAAAGAATGCATGTTTGTCAAAACAAGCACAAAAAACTATCTATAAAACCCAGCCAAAGCCGGGCATCCTCAAGGGAGTCAAAAACATCAAAATTGTGTCCATAAGTGGGCTTTATCTCTTTGTAATGTGCATTGCATGGGGCAGAACAAAAAGGAATCAAGAACCAACAGTTTACTGAGTGAAGGTAAACTAATACAGGATTGAGTGACACTACAAAATGAATACTTTGAGATAGTTTGGTCATATAAATAAAAGTTAATTGCCACAGAGATAATTAAGGAATGCTGAATAAGTTTGAAATGCAGGGAGTGACTCATGACTCAAGGGAGTCATGATTAAGTGGAGCTGAAATCCTGAAAAATGTGAAAGTTTAAAAAACAAAAGGCGATGGGTAAAACAGTTCATAGTTGTGACAGAAACAAACATGGTTTATATAGTCGGTGTTGGTGAAAAGTACTTTTGCTATCTTTTTGCCCCTCTTTTTTAAAAATTCTTCTGAATTTTTTTTTCTTTTGGCTTCTTATTTCTTCATCCTTTTCTGCAGATTGTATGATGCTACTCTCTCCAAAGTAAATGAGTGGCCGATGTGTTTTGTTGCTGCCTTTGCTGCTGCTGATAATGTTGTTGCTATAGAAGGATAGACCTGAAATCTGTAGCTCTTTCTATAATGTGTGTGGAATGAGTTGATGCAGAATAAGTCCTTGGTTCACATATGTATTTGGGGGTTTATTTTAAAATAAACAAAATGTGCTACAAATAGGGCTTTGGCCCCAAATTCCAGAGGTTGGAAGCTTTAGGGGCAGCAAAATTGAGGCTTGGGACTCTGCAACTTGTAGGTCATGGAATCCTACTTTTGCTCCCTTTGTGTTAGCTTAATTAACTGATTTCAGCCATTCCATATGTTTTCTCTAGATTTAAGAATGATGTTTCTTTCTGAGAATTAGAATTGGTGAAAGGATGGGCATGTATTTATATTCCCGGAGAATTTGTATTATGTCACCAATTGGCAAATTATTCTGATGTTGTTGGTACTGAAATGTTGAAGAACATTGGTATTGTAAGCAACTCTGTAAGGGAGAGGGGCTGTTCCTTAATATGATAAATAAATATAAATAAATAAATAAAGGTAGTTCATACATGAGTCAGACAAAAAGACAGAACTGATGAAGAATAGCAGGTTTAAAAAGGTATATATTTAGATATGTCTAAACAGATGAAAATCTTTTAAAACAACAGTTGCCTAAATTATCTCAAACCCAGAGACAACTTATGAATGACCAATAAATGCCTTTGCAATGTCCGGAGGTATTAAAAAATGAAATCAAGTAAAGCTCCAGGCCCAGATGACCTTACGAGCCAATATTATAAGTCCTTTGAGGGTGAACTTTTTCAACCATTAAAAGATATAATGAATAATATATTACAGGGGGAAAGATACCTCAAACATAGAAATAAGCCAATATTGTGTTGTTACCAAAGGAGGGTCAAGATGTTACAAAGACAAAAAATTACAGACCAATTTCATTATTAAACAGGGACTATAAATTCTTTGCTGCAGTTTTGACAGAAAGACTAAAGAAGATCTTACAAGCATATATACATGAAGACCAATTGGGCTTTCTGCCAAAAAGACAGCTAAGAGATAATGGGAGGACTGTTTTGAATATTATTGAATATTTACAATACCACAACAAGAAACAGATAGCTCTAATATTCTTAGATGCAGAAAGGCCTCTGACAATCCCAATTGGGCTTTTTATGTTTAAAGTGCTGAAATTTAGAGATAATTTTATTCAAGGAGTCAAAATTTGTCATTAATGGTGACTTAATTAACTCATGTGAAATTTAAAAGAGTATGAGACTAGGATGCCCCTTGTCTCCTCTATTATTTATATTGGTGTTGGAAGTTTTGAGTAAAAATATTAGGCAAGATGAGAAAATAATATGTATAAGCATCAAGAAAGAAGCTTATAATTTGAGGGCATTTGTTAATTGTCTTGCAAGATCCAAAAAAATAACATAGAACATTTAATAAGGAAATTAAAATGAGTTTGGGGCTTTAGCAGGTGTTCAAATAAACAAACAGAAAGCAATGTTGATTAAGAACATGTCATCTCAGTACAGTGATATATTGAGTAAAAAGTTGGGTTTTAAGGTCAATAAAAAGGTGAAATACTTGTGGGTTATGTTGACAAAGACAAATATAAAACTGTTCAAAATAATTATGTGCCACTTTGGAATGATATTAAAAAGGACTTACAAAGATGGGACAAATTGGATTGATCACTATTGGGTAGAATTTCTGTAATTAAAATGAATACCTTACCAAAAATGCTCTTTCTGTTTCAGACATTACCAAAACTTGCAACTGATATTCCTTTTAAACAATGGCAGAGGGATATTTCCAAGTTTATATAGCAAGAGGAAAAACCAAGAATTAGATATAAACTATTGCAAGAGAGGGTTTGAGTTTACCAGATTTGAAACTGTATTTTGAGACATGTTGTCTGGTCTAGCTAAAAGAGTGGGTGAACATCCAGAATAAGAGGCTACTTGATTTAGAAGGTCATGAATTAAGGTTTGAATGGCACAGTTATTTATGTTATGACAAAGTTAAAGTTAATGTTGATTTCAATGATCACTTTGGTAGATGTGTCATACTAAGAGTTTGGAATAAATATAAAATGAGTTTTTGTATGAAGTTGCCTCTTTGGGTGTCCCCCCAGGAAGCTTTTTTAAGAAAAGAAATGGTGGCAAGGCTAGGCTGGTGGACCTATGGTAAAAAAAATACCTTTCAATTCTGGTGATCTTACCCTCAAGTTGAGGAAAGAGAATTAGAAGGCCGTGTTTGCCATTGGTGCACATACCAAGAACTGAAAGAAAGATTTCAACTAGATAAAAAGAGTTATGGATTTGACTTTGTTAAAAATGAATTGGAAATCTTATTGTGTGGTAGTGATGAACATATTATTACTGAGGTTTATAAAACATTGAAACTGAATTTGGAAAGTGAATATTTAAAATATTGTATGACTCAGTAGGCAAGGAACTTTGGATATAATGTGATACTCGAACGATGGGAGTATATGTTGACAAAAGGTTTAAAATTCACACTAAACTATAATTTAAAAGAAACATTTTGTAAGATGAAGTATTGTTGGTATTTAACACCAGTCAAGTTATCTAGAAAGTATAAAGATATTTCAAATGAATGTTGGAAATGTAAATATAAAGAAGGGACCTTTTACCATGTATGGTAGACATGTGATAAGGCAAAGAAATATTGAAGTAGGATTTATAATATAGAAAATTCTTAAGAGTAGAGATAAAATTGAAACCAGATTTTTTATTTTATTTTTTTTGAAAAAGACTTTGGGAGAAAATTGGAATTCTGAACTTACATATGTTGACAACAGCAAGACAAAAATGGAAAACATTTCGATTCCCACCATGGATGAATCGCTACAGAAGCTGATGGAGCTTGGCTAAATTGACCATTTTGATCAAAGAAAAGTATATAAGTACTTTTGTTTCTACTTGGAGACAGCTTCTGGACTTTGTGCTTGAAGTGGAAAAAAATGAAACTTTGACTTTGGCTTTTACTGATTAGATTGAGTTGTTATTATAGAAATGGCTGGGGTATACTATTATGGAAAAGTGAAAAGTTGATGTTTGATGTTTATGCCTTATTCTACTGCAACAGAGGGAGTCAGAAGTCAACACCTTTCCCCCCCCCCCTCTTCCTTGCCCTCCCCTTTGGGTCCTACTATTTGCTTTTGTGTTTTATATTTTATTCTATAAACTAATAAAAAAATTGATCCGGAAATAAAAAGAGAAAGAGAGAGATGTAAAAACTGCATCTAAACCACATAATTAGAGTGACAAATATATATATATACACTCATGAAACTGCAAATCCATCCATTTCAATCCAATTAGCCTTTTGTTGGTAGATTAAAAGAGTATTTGGTTTGGTTTAAATTTCTCATATTTAGATTTGGTTTTGAAATCATTAGGAGTTTGGTCAGAGTTAAGTCTCTAACTACCCTTTCATTAAAAGATAGGAATAGCTGTGTGTCTCCCATTTTCTTTTCATCAGCTTTCTCAATAAATACTCAAGAATTGCATTCAAATGTACTTGTCCATGTATGTTCTTGTGTGCACACATCCTAGAAGCATACACCAAAATCTAGAATGGGGAGGTTGAAGTTGAGGTTGTTATATGCTTGTGATGAATAGCTGACCATGAACAGAATCTGCAGTTGTCCTTGAGCCATATTATACAGGTCACTGAGTTCAAGTTCAGTTAAGCACATACTTATTATGTTTAATCCTTGAAAATCAATAGATGCTGACAGTGGCTTGCAAAATAATATGGATTCTGCTTGCAGCAACACTTGGTTTTATTAAGAGCAAGATTTACTGTAGAATAATATTGTATTAAATGGTTTAGTGTTTGTTGCTGTAAGAGCTGGATTTCTGTAGAATTTTTCAGAATGTACAAATGATCCCTATTAAATTTTTCAATTTGTTTTTCTGGTTAATTATAGTATTTTGTGAAAGTGAACAACCTAGAACTTATGTACATACATACATACTGCTTCAACATCATTCATGTTAATTTATATTACTTCATAACTATGCCAAATGACACATTTAGAAGAAAATTAGTCAGGCCAATTCAGATTGACAGACACCCCTTTTCCCCAACAGTCCATTAAATCATGGGTTGATTCCATGTCAATTTCTATTTTACTTTTCTTGCTAGATTATAATGTTTCTAATTATGGTTTTTTGAATTTGAGGAGTGATAGCAGAGGTCTGTGACAATTCGCCACAGCCAACTCATCACAGCCAATTTGCCATGGCTAATTTACCACAGGGCAAGAGTTACACTAATGGTGGAATAGAAGCATTAAAGAAAGAATGGAAAAGGAGGGACAAAAATGAAATGTGAATGACAAAAATTAAAATAAATTTTAAATTATTTTAAATAATTAAATTGAATTGTTGGGTTGTATTGTGGTATGCTGTCCTATGGTGAGTTGTCCATGGCAAGTTATCCCTTGGTGAGTTAGCAGAGCACGTTGGCCAAGGTAAGTTGACCGCAACATGTTCTCTCATTCCAGATGGTAGGAATCTTAGTATTGGTAGACTAGTTGCATTTATATGATTATGAGAATCACTTTGTGAAGACTTTTCCTTAACCAGTAACATCGATCAGAATCAATACCTGCATTCTCTTGTGGAAAGAAACACCAGATGACTCCAACAGTACTTGAATCAAAACAGCATCCTCTATTGTAGCATTCCTGAGCACTGATGTAGGGGTATCCACAATTCACTCTGGCATTTGGTTGCACTTGGCATTGTCCTGGAACTGTTAAATACAGCCTAAATTAATCCAGTAGTTTAATGTATTTCAGAAAGGTAAAGCAATTAGAGCATTTGATTTGTGAAAAAGATTCTATGCTCAAGTCTGAATGCTAAATATTCTTAAAAACAGGTAAGGAATATAAATCCTTCCATTCCCCACTATCTTGTCAGAACTGAAAAAGTTTCTTGGATAAGAAGCAAAGCGTCTTCAAAGCAAAAAAAGAAAAAAGTCCAGTTGCCTCTTGAAAAAGCACCTTTGAGTTAAAAACAGATTAATCAGGTCTAAAGTTGTCCTTAGATATGTAGATGCTTTAAACAGGGCAGAAAATGCAACCCCTTCCCTCAGATTCAAGGTACTATAAATCAGTCAAGAAGTTTGGCCGTCTGAGGGAGAACTTCTGTAAAAATATTGTAACCAAGATTATGTACTAGGAATCACAGGAAGATTCTACCTTCACATGTTATCAAATGCTAACAAATTTAATATTTGTGACAAAGGGCTGCTGCAGAAAGTGTAGAATAGGCAGCTTTTACATAAACTGAATAATTCCCAGTAAACATTTTTAAGAAGTTCCACTCACGTAATTTCAGGTAAAACCCATTAGCCAGGCTGCTGGATCCTAAGAAAAGGACCATCACCAGTAACCAGAACTTCTGTTCCATGGCAGCTTGCTTTCCTCTGTCAGGAAGCTTTAGTGTTCCACAAGAAATTAACTATGCAAGGTCTAGGCAAAAGATTTGCTGAAAATAATTTTTATACTAGCCTGTTTGTTCAATCTCTTTAGGTAATGTTTGTCTTTGGAGGGCTTTTTATGTCCTCATATCTCCACCTTTGATTTAATACAAGATTTCTCTGTATACCCAGATATAGTATCAAAATGTGCTAACAATGGATTGTATTATGTAGCAAGACACATCCCCTCTCTTCTCATGGTAAATGCATGAATAATATTCTTTCTTATCTGATGAGCTTGTGCTCTTTTTGGATCTTTTGAAAGGACTTGAGTAACCTTTGCCAAAGGCTGAAAATTTCACTTAATCATTCAAAATATTGCATAGCCCAGCTATTTTCTCTTGACCCTATCTATTTCCTTTGATCTTGTCAATGTCTTGAATTTAGTCATCGGCATCTCATTGGACTGCATATCATTCTGGGCTCCCCCCAATGTAAGCCACCTTTCCTTACTGAGATATAAACCAAAGTTGTTATTCTCCATTATTAGTACTTATGTCTTTCTTTAATTAAACTAAAGCAAGTCTAATTTTGTTCTAGCTGGGATTATTTGATGAGATAGTAATGAACACAGTCTAAATTATGTGCATTTATACTTAGGGGAAATATTTCAGGTGGTGTAATAAGTGGCAAATACTGTATATTGGGGGTATTTAGCACAAGCAAAATGGCAGTTGATGATTCACTATGATTAATTAATTGGCAAAAGGTGGAGCTGAAATTATTGCAAGGTTCTTCCTGGTCATTATTTGAAGGGAACATTCCCTTGGCATCCAGAGCTAAAGGCTGCACTATGAAATAATAATTTAAAAAATTTCCAGATGAAAGCAGTAATAAATATTTTTTGTCATACTTCCAAGAAAATTGCATCAATCCAGACACGTTTAATTTAGTTACTTTATTGTAATTGTACCTCATACAACTAAATTAAGTGCCATCTTCTGTGTACATTATAACTATAAAAAAACCCACAAATACACATCCAGCTCATTCTATACAACTAAATTGAAAACCCCTATTACTGCATTAATATTGCACTATACAGTAGAATTCAATATAGTTATTGCTCTGGGATAGAAGCTGTTTTTCAACCTATTTGTCCTTATTTTTATTATGCTATACTATCTGCCAGATGGTAATAGTTCAAAAAAAGGGTTCTATCATCTCTCTTTCTCAAGGAGCGCTCGCAGAAGCAGCGCGGGAAACTTTGGGCGGGTTCTTGAGAGATGAGAGTGACTCCGGCTGCCTCTCTCCACGAGCGCTTCTTGAGAGAGAGAGATGATTTTGCAGGTAGCTTGGCTGTCCCTGGGAGTCAAAGCACTGAAGCACAAGATGTGCAGGAAATTTTGGCCAGGCTCCTTGAGCGAAGGCAGAATGCTGAAGACGCGCAAATGCAAGTACCTTCCAGCCATCTCCATCACTGCTTCGGCCCACCTGTGCCGCCACCCCCCTTCTTGCTGCAACAGCACTATTACCTCAGCCTGGCCGGCAAGGGCTGCGCTGCTTTTTGCACGTTGTACCACCTGCAAATTTGCATATTACATATGCCACCCCCATGGCAGAGATTTCCAACTCCACCACGGGCCAGTCCCATATTCCAGAGCTGCAGTAGTCACAAGACTGGCCCTTTGGTCATCCCAGAGCAGCTCCTCCAGTCCATGTCAGGCTGGTTCATCCGGGAGGAGGAGCAGCTGCTCCGCAGCGATCAAAGGGCCAGTCTTGTGACTACTGCAGTTCTGGAATATGGGATTGACTTTCCCACCATTGTCAGCAAGCCACACTGGGGTGGATTTCCCTCTCACGCCATTGGTCCAGCTCGTGTGGCTCTACTCAAGGTTAGAGGCCAGAGGGTGGCCGGGCCATGTGGCCAGCACAGCCTTGTATTCCCGTGCAGCCTGGATTAATTGCTTTGGGGGGGTGCTTTGGGGGGCACATTTCTCTGCAGTCCACCAAAAATTTTTTGTAGACCACCAGTGGTTCATGGTCCACTGGCTGGCAACTCTATGCTGTATGGTGCAGTGGTAGAAGATCACCAGCAGTTTTTCATTCGGTTGTTGTTTCCTGAGAAGCCTCAGGTAGTATAATCTCTGCTAGGCCCTTTTGACCCGTGCTGCAATGTGAGCATCCCAGATCAGATCCTCTTTCATGGTAACACCCAGAAACTTAACACTGGCCACTTGCTCCACTCAGTCTCCATTGATAAGCAAGGGCTGGATGTCTGATCTGTTCCTTCTATAACACACTATAAGCTCCTTGGTCTTATTGGTGTTAAGAACCAAGCTGTTGTCTCTACCACGAAAGCAACCGGTCCATCTCATCTCAGTAGGCAGACTCATCCCCCCCCCACCAGAGATGTCCCACCACTGTTGTATAATCTGCACATTTAATAATAGTTTAGCAGGAGTGAGAATGCAGTCATGCACATAAAGAATATAGAGTAAGAGACTAAACATGCAACCCTGTGGTGTACCAGTGTTAAGAATGAGGGCTGAAGAGATACGATTACCTAATCTAACCCTCTGAGAGCAGCCAGACAAGAAATCCATAATTCAAAGTCAGACTGAACAAGAAAGCCCAGGATCCATAAGTTTAGACACTAGTCTATGTGGAAGAATTGTGTTAAATGCAGAGCTAAAATCTCACATAGCCTCCCCACTGTTCCAAATGAATCAGAGCAGTGTGAAGAGTGATGGTTATATCCAGGGGTGGGATTCAAAAATCCCAACAACCGGTTCACTGCCTGGTTGCTGGGTGGGCGTGGCCTTGGTGGGCATAGCCTACCAGAATTTCCAGGAGGGCCATTTTTCACCTTCCCCAGGATCCAGAGCAGAGGCGGTATTCAGCAGGTTCTGACCAGTTCTGGAGAACTGGTAGCGGAAATTTTGAGTAGTTCAGAGAACCAGCAAATGCCATCTCTGACTGGAGATTTTACAGTATCCTTCCCCTGCCACGCCCACCAAGCCACATCCACAGAACCGGTAGTAAAAGAATTTGAATCCCACCACTGATCCAGAGGCTTCCCTTGGGCCTCTGAGAGGGTGAAAATGGCTTCCTCCAGGCTTCAGAGGGCCTCTGGAAGCTGGAAACAGGCCTGTTTCCAGACTTCTGGAACTTTCATTTCAGCCATTTTCACCTTCCCCAGGGTCCGCAGGCTTCCCTCAGGCTTCTGGGAGGGCAAAAACAGTCTCCCTGAGCTCCGGAGGGCATCCGGAAGCTGGAAACAGGCCCATTTCAGGATTTCCAGAACTTCCGGTTCAGCCATTTTTAGCCTTCTCCTGGGGTCCAGAGAGTCTCCAGAAGCCAGAAACAGGCCCATTTCCGGATTTCCTGAACTTTTGGTTTGCTCGTTTTTTACCTTCCCTAGAGTCCAGAGGCTTCCCTCAGGCCTCTGGAAGTGTGAAAATGCCCTCCCCAGGCTCTGGAGGGCCTCCAGAAGCCGGAAACAGGCCCGTTTCTGGATTTTCGGAACTTCAGGCTTGGCCTGTTTTCGCACTCCCAGAGCCTCTGCACGGACCCTGCACTTACCTGCATCTGAAACGGGCCACGTGGAGACTCCTGGGAGGGGCAGGGTGGGGTAGGTGCAGCCAGCTGGTTGGTTCAACTACCCATTTGGTCAACCAGATGTAAATTTAACATTCGATTCGCCTGAACCGGTCCGAACCGATGGAATCCCACCTCTGCCTATAGCATCCTCTGCAGAACGATTTGTTCCGTATGCAAACGGTGTTTATCAAATGTATGCAGAAGACCAGAAATGATGTGCTGGCAGACCAATTTCTCAAAGCAATTCACAATGATAGGTGTGAGTGCTTCACTGAGGTTATTGATATGGAACCTTTTGGCAGCAGAGCAATGGTGGAAGCCTTCAAATAAGATGAAATATTGCACTGGGATAAAGACCGATTGAAGATTCTGGTAAAGATTCCAGCCAACTGATCAGCACAGTCTTTAAGCACTCGGCCAGACATACCATCAGGACCAGCAGCCTTTCTAGAGTCCACAACCCTCAGAATGCTCCTCACCTCCTGTTCCTCCACAATGAGGTGGGGGCTACAATGGGCTGGTGACTATATTTTAGCTGTCTCTGATGTCTTCAAAGTGAGCAAAGAAATGATTCAGCTCCCCTGCCAATGAAGATCCCTCTCAGCAGGGATGACATTGGTCGGTTGATGGTTGGTAATTGGTTGAATCCCTCACCATACCTGTCTCATGTTATTACTATAAAAATTTTCCTCAATTTTCCTCTTATAATCAGTCTTGGCCTTCCAAATACCTTTCTTCATTCAGACTAGCTCTGGCAACACTGTATCTTGCCCTATCACCGGACCTAAAGGCACTTGAAAAAGGACTCCTGTCTTGGCAGGGTTTGGACTATAAGATCTCTAAGGTCCCTTCCTGGCCTATGTTTCTATCATTCAGATGAGTGCTAGTTGAAAGACAATTGAAAATATATATATAGCTAGTTCCTGTCAGCTGCATGTTTAAAACAACAGATAACAGATAATCAGAGCTGGAAGGGACCTTATAGGTCATTTAGTCCAACCTCCCCCCCCAAGCGGGAGACCCTACACCATTTCTGACAAATGGCAGTCCAATCTCTTCTTGAAGGTCTCAACTGATGGCGCTCCCACAACTTCCGAAG
This sequence comes from Pseudonaja textilis, assembly GCF_900518735.1. Next base: position 602,626 of record NW_020769370.1, read on the forward strand.
GCAAGCTGTTCCATTGGTTGATTGTTCTCACCATCAGAAAGTTTCTCCTTATTTCCAGGTTAAATCTCTCCTTGTTCAGTTTCCATCCGTTATTCCTTGTCTGGCCTACAGGCATTTTAGAAAAAAGCTTGACCCCTTCCTCCCTGTGGCAGCCCCTCAAATATTGGAAGACCGCTATCATGTCTCCCCTGGTCCTTCTCTTTAATAGACTAGCCAAGCCCAGTTCCTGCAACCGTTCATTGTATGTTTTAGCCTCCAGTCCCCTAATCATCCTGGTTGCTCTTCTCTGTACTTTTTCTAGAGTCTCAACATCTTTTTTATAATGTGGTGACCAAAAATGGATGCAGTACTCTAGGTGTGGTCTTACTAAGGCTTTATAGAGTGGTATTAGTACCTCACTTGATCTTGATTGTATCCTTCTGTTAATGCAACTTAGGATTGCATTAGCTTTTTTGGCTGCTGCTGCACACTGCTGGCTCATATTTAGTTAGTTGTCCATGAAGACTCCAAGATCCCTCTCACAGTTATTGCTGTTAAGCCTGGTTTCACCCAGTCTATATATGTACTTTTGGTTTTTCTTGCCTAAGTGTAGCACTTTAGTTTTCTCTACATTGAATTTTATTTTGTTAGATACGGCCTAGTGTTCTAGTCTTTCAAGATCCATCTGGATCTTGAGCCTATCTTCTTGAGTGTTACGTTAGCTATTCCTGCCAGCTTAGTATCATCTGCAAATTTGGTAAGTTTCCCTTCTATTCCCTCATCTAAGTCATTAGGGTGATGCCTAAATGGCAGTAAGAACCAAGAGTATAACAAGCATTAGGAATATCAACAGGAAAGAAATGCAACCAATTATAGCAAAGCTTAACTGTGAAGATAGGAAACAGAAACCAGAAGGTTTTACTTGTGAGAAATGACCTTGTACCACTCATATGGAAAATGCTATGGGTGATCTTAGAATGTATTCTATTGTCCCAAAATCTGGGAAATTCCAGCTGATCTAAAAGGTAACAGACGAAAAAGTATAACTGATTTAACAATGCAATATAATATCAAAATAATCAAAATATCTGTATAAAAATGTATTCTTTTCTTTATAATTTTATATTTCTGTTGTCATAGTTTTATTGCGTTTAATGTTATAAGCTGCCCAGAAGAGTTGCCTTGTGGTGAGATGGTGGCGAATGAATTTAATAAACAAACACTAAAATATTTATTTGACTTCCAGGTGAAAATTCTTTATAGGTGTATTCTAGAACTTGTGCATCCCAAGCCTAGAGTGCTCTCCTCGAACCTGATGGCACATCTGAATTGGCATCAGGCTGGAGAAGGAATATTTGGACTTAAATTTCAAATTAAACAATAATACAGCTAATGCCCCTAAATTCTAATGTTCAATCCTATGAAAGGACCGCAACATACCATCGGGTGACATTCCTGGATGCAGCTAGGTCAATATTTTGAGAGGGAACTTCAAGACGGGAGTGGCAGGTCCCTCCATTATAACTGTGACTCTCCCTTAAACCCTATAAGGTAATCCAAATTCACACTATCAGATTTTAATCCCAAAGTGGCCAAATCTGTCACTTGCCACTGAATGCAAATACTCCAAGTGGTGGAAGTGCTGGGGGGATACACAACCTCACAATTATTTATTTAGTGATTGATTGATTGATTGATTGATTGGAATTTGTCAAACAAAAACGAGAACAAGAAAAAGAGAATAAAAATACAACGATAGGGTGATAGGTACATTAGTGCACTTATGCACCCGTCCTCTACTGACCACCTATATGAAGTGGTTGCCTACCTATATCTATTATAACAGCTAGAGCTGAACTAGCAAGTGCAAGGATAAGAAGATAGGAATTCTGCTGCCCCACAGGCCAGGAGCTGAATGAATCTCCTGCTAACTAAGTTACAGTCTTAAAGTTATTTATAATTTTTAAACTAAATGGAGGCAAAACCGGAGGAAAATGAAGAACAGTTATTAGTAGTATGTTTTAAAAAGATGGAAAAATGCAACTTATTGACTTTTTTCAATCATGTTTTAATACCTTTCACATATATGTTTCATCATATATTGCTGAAAAGGTGAGCTGTTTATGACATTTTTCTAGATTTTACAGTGGTAGCAAAGCTTAACAATAAAGGCGTGGAGCTGAGATTGTCAGAAATGCTAAGCCAGGCTGCAGTAAACAAATAGGTCTTCAGAATACTTTAAATATGGAAGATTTTTAAAGCCATATGAAAGTATCCATACTTCTTCAATATGTCCCCATCCGAATATTTTGGCAGGATAACTGAATTTCCTGCTAGATGATTTATTGAATAGGGGATGCCTGTTATATCTCACCTCCTGCAAGAAAAGCTACAAGACATTCAATAAAAAGCAGATAATATGTCACACCATTGTTATGTCCATCTTGTTTCCATTTCAATTCCATTCAAATTATTTTTGATTCCAGTTTCCATTTTGGTATAATTATCTGAAGGAAAGGAAGAAACAAGAAATCAGTTAAGTTGTTGTATATTTATTTGTTTGTCTGTTTATTTAATCTGTTGTCTATCTCATTTCAGAATGGCTCTGGGTGGCTTGCAGCTTATGCTGTCTCTTTGAAAAAAATGAAGCTACTTCTATGTACTTCCCCCATGTGCTTAAACATTTCAACAGAGACAAAGGGAATCCATGTTTAGTCAGCAGTATCAGCTCACTCAACCTCATGAAAACCAGGTGGCAGTAGCAAGAGATCACTCTAACGAAGTCTTTAATTGCACCCATTTTTCATCCTTCTTGTTCTCGTCTTTCTGCAAATACATCTTTTTCTTTTTTTTGCAAGAAGGCTCTAAAGAAGCAGGCAAATGTCCCACCGAAATGTCTTACTCACCTGGGATAAAAACACCATTTTGCATTCTTGTATCTGCTATCAAAACAACATTTTTTATTTAAACATGTTCGTTTTGATATTCCAGGATATCCACAATCAGTTCTACTTCTTGGAGGTACATTGCATTTCCCACCTAAGAAAAGTATAGAATTCAAGTATATAGAAATGGTTTAATTTGTATTTAGTACAAAGTGATGTGGAACTATAAGTTTAAAAAAGCATGGGCAGGCAGTCATATCAGTAAAATATTTCTTTGACTTCCAGGTGAAAATTCTTTATAGGCAAATTCTAAAACTTGTGCATCCCATGCAAAACTTGTGCATCCCACTCTCCTCTAACCTGACGCCACATCTGAATTGGCATCAGGCTGGAGAAGGAATATTTGGACTTAAATTTCAAATTAAACAATACAGCTAATGCCCCCAAATTCTAATGTTCAATTTTATCACTCTTAATTTTTACCAAATTAAGCAAATATATATATATAGCTAAACCTTGGACATCTAATTGACTGATTTGACTTTCCTTCTTGAAACCTCAATGTTAAATGCAGATAGATGTTAGCATCTGGTTTGCTCCCTCCAGAGCCTATCCAGAATGGGTGAAGTAAAAAATGTAGTTTTTCACTGCTATAAAAAGCTTAAAAGCATAAATTTCACACAAACACACTCAAAAAGAATCACACACCTGGTCCCAATTCGACATATTTTTTGGAGTGTTGTCCTCGACATCTACTGTATAAGGCAGCTCTTGGTCAAATAAAGTCATGCTGTTCTACCTTTTAAGCACAAAGGAACTAATTCCCAAGTTGGCCTTCAGTTGCACCATCATGTTGAAATGACTAGTCAGCAATTAGGATATTCATTGGGCCAGACACAGAGTCCTCTGAATTCCAGAAGTGCCAATGTCATATAGGCAAATGTGACATAACTATCCTGCTTTCTTACTCGACTATAAAGAATGGCATTCAATCCGGTCACTACTGCTTTCCAGGCACATTTTTTCTCTGACTATAAGAAACAATATGTTCATAAAGGCATATGGCTTTCAAATGCTATGAAAGAGGAACATAATTGCAGAATGAGCTGTTGGGGTCACCTTGATAGTCTAAAAGCTATGCAAACATTTAGAATTGCTGGCTGGCTTATGTGGTTTTCTACGGCTGTGCAATAGCTCAGTGGTTAAGATACTGGTTTGAGATCTAAGTGTCATGCAATGGGGTGAGTTCCCATCCTTGCTCTAGCTCCTACCAATCTAGCCATTTGGAAGCATGTAAATGCAAGCAGATAAATAGGTACCACTTCAGTGGAGAGGTAGCAGCACTCCGTGATGTCATGCAGGCCACATAATCACAGAAACATCTTCGGACAGTGCTGGTTCATTGGCCCTTGAAACAAAGATGAGCCCCACCCCCTAGAATCAGCAATGACTAGTGGGGTAAAATCTGCAAGGAGTCCTTTACCTTTTCGTGGTGGTCTACGTGGTGGTGGTCTAGGTCTAATGGGTATTCTAGCATCTGTCAGAGAGCTGAATCCAAATATCAGAGCAAATGCCAGCAACCAGAGCCATTTGCAGTTCATTTTGAATGTCAGTCTTCACCGAGAGACAGATTTATTGAAGAATTCAAGAATATTGGTCTCTCTGTGTGTGATCTGATTCCTGAAAAGAAAGTTGCAAAATATTCAAGCATGTTTCTACTACCAGATCTTCAGAGGAAGGGAAGTGGTTTAATGCCCAAGTAGTTATTCTCAACAACACCTTAAACACCTTCGAGTTAAAAGATTCCTCTATGTGTCCTCTAAATACACAAAGGAAACCATATGAAAATGTGTATAAAACAGGTTTTGGGGTAATGTGGAAGGTGTGGTACGTAGGGGGATTGCAATGAAGGAAAAGAGAGGGAGGGAGGGAAGAGCTGTGGGAGGGCATAAGAACATTAGGATGTATCTTCTATCATTTAAATGTCAACCATAGTAATTGCAAAGAATTTGCAAAGAAAATTTTGATCTAAGCTCAGCTATCTTAACGAAGTATTAATTTGGCAATGTTTCATACCCCTCTAAACTGCAACCCTTGTAAGATTTCTGTTAAAAACTCAATTACATTACTCTCTGCAGGGTTAATGGAAGAACTAAGAAAGACATGATTGTCAGTGCAGAGACCAGAATTGAACAATAGACCTCCTAATTCACCAGGGAGAAGATGTACAAGAAGAAGAACCTAGGACGACTGCATAAACACCAGGGCAAACCAATTAAACCGATTCTATCAATGCAAGTCAAATGTCTTATAAAATGCTCACCTAATTCATTGTTGGATTGCACATAACTTACCTCTCTTGATGTGGGTGTTCAGAATTTCAGGAAGAGCTTCCCACCCCAGAATGAAGGTAGACATGCTCATTTATATGGTTCAGAAAGTCCTCCTTCTTCCTGTTCTAGTTCCACTAACTGGCCAAAAAAAGAGAGACTTAGATTACCAAAAAGAAAATCATACGTAATAGATTATTGCAGCAACATTTCTGTTGATACAGTACACCTAGTTTAACATCTTAGATAATTTCCAATACGTTTGTGGTCACAAGAACCCATTGTTCCCCTTATTTTGTTTCTCCATGAACAATGCCTGAAAACTGCTTTTCACTTGCAGGGTCTTCAGGTGAGGAAGAACCAGCTGAAGAAACATTTTTGCATTACTTTCTCTTATTAGCATTGCTTGTTCTAGTTCGCCTGACAAATATTTTGAATGCTTTCTGAGAAAGACTTGAAAGTTTTACAATAAAATTGCTCTTCATCTGCAACGTTCCCCAATGAAGAACTATCAGTCTAAGAAATGTGTTTGCATTGCTCTCTCAAATTAGCTTTGCTTGTTTTAGTTTACATGAAAAATGTTTTGAGTGCTTCAAGAGAAGGGCTTGAAAGCTTTCTAATAAGGTCTTTATCATCTTTTAAAACAATGCTCTCTCTGACAGCAAGAGGCAGGTTCCTAGAAATGCTGTACTTCATTCTTACATAGCTGCAAAATGTTCAAACATGTTACATAAATTATCATTTTATCATTCATCCACTTTCTTTCTGTAGTTCTGGATGTGTCTATCACCATTTCACTTCTGAAGTTCTTGTGGTAATTATTTTCCACAGTCACATATATTCTAACTATTTTATTTATTGTATAAACTCCATTAAATTGTATGCTGCATCAAGTAACATGGTGAACATTTTGAGCATTGATTTTGTTATTTTCATTTTCTATTCTTTCATCAGAACTTCCTTTTCTTTTTTACTTTTACTTATTTGTTTGTCAAACATGTACAAGATAATAGGTATAAGTATGAACATAAACAAGAACAAAAGAAGTAAATACAGATAAATGGGGACAGTAAGACTGGGACGGTAGGCACACTGGTGCACTTATGCACACCCCCTTTAAGGACCTCTTAGGAATGGGGTGAGGTCCATGGTAGACAGTTTGAAGTTGAAGCTGTGAGGGGTTGAGGCTGTAACAATGGAGTCTGGTAGGTATTGACCATTCTGTTGCTGAAGTCGTATTTTCTGCAATCAAGTTTAAAGCAGTTTACTTTGAGTTTGTATTTGTTGTTGCCCATGTATTATTGTGATTGAAGCTGAAGAAGTTATTGACAGGAAAGATCTTATAGCAGACTATTTTGTGAACTATGCTTAGATCAGACTGCAGGCGGTTCAGTTCCAGATTGTCCAGGCCCAGAATTTCAAGGCATAGGGAATTCTATTGTGAGTGAAGGAGTGGAATACTTTTCCCAAGAAATATCTCTGAACCCGCTCAATTATGTTAATGTGCAGGTTCCAGGAGGATGAGCTGTATTCGAGAATTGGTCTGGCAAAGGTTTTGTATGCCCTAGTTAGCAATTCAATGTTGCTGGAGAAGAAGCTTTGCAAAATAAGGTTAACAACTTTTAAACCCCTTTTTGCAATGCTGTTACAGTGAGTTCCGGGGGTTAGATCATTTGAGATAAGTACTCCTAGATCCTTGACAGAGTGAGGGTTGTCTATGAGATTGCTTCCTCCTAACTTGTATTTGGTGTTCTGATTTTTTTTTTTTTTTTTTTGCCAATGTGTAGGGCAGAGCATTTGTTAATTGAAATTTGGAATTGCCAATTGCGCAACCATTCTGACAAGGTTGCCTTGCAGGGCAGCAGTATTAGTGATGTTAAATAATTTTACATCATTAGCAAAGAGGACGTAGCTGCTTTTAATGTTGTCACATAGGTCGTTATGTAAGACAGAAAGAGCGTGGACCCTAAGACACTGCCTTGAGGGACACTGCTGTTAACTGATGCTGGATTTAATAGGGGCTTCCCTATTTTGACCATTTGTTGCCTGTTTGACAGAAACGTGGCTATCTACTTGTGCAGGGGTCCGGAGATGCCATAAGAATTAAGTTTCAGCAGTAGTTTGTCATGCATCACTGAATCAAAGGCTTTGCAGAAGTCTATGTAAATGGCATCTATTGCTTTACCCTGGTCAAGATGTGTGGTCCAAATGTTTCTGCAGTGTAGGAGTTGCAGATTACAGGAAAAAAAATTCCTGAAACCAAACTGCTTGTTAGAAAGTAGGTTGTTGTCATGCCCCTGTCGGAATCTGATTCCGAGGGGGAGATCGAGCAGCTGACAGGGAATGGGAGTGTGGCTCTGGTGTCTGTGGAAGACTGTGAAGGGCACAGTCCGGCTGGGCAGAGCAACGGAGAGGTAGAGCAAGGCAGAGGGAATTCAGAGGAAGATCCAGGCCCACCCCCCTCTTCATCCTAGAGCACGCAGGGAGGAACGGAGAAGGGAGTAATGTGAGTAGCATGGCTTATGGGGGAGGAAAGGGCACTGATTCCCTTCATTAGCTGCAGCTGGGAAAACAGTGTTTTAAAAGGCAAGTTGTGCACAGCAAAGTTGAAGGAAGCAAACCATAAGTTATCTTTCTTTGTTGATGCTTATCTGGGTTCTTGGTGTCTTCCCAACTGTGTCTGTTTTGTTGGCCTTTGAAGTCTGTAATTCCTTATCCTGCCCTGTCCAGTTAATTGCTGCAGTGTGGTTTGTGTGGATTTTTATTTACAGTTTATATTACTTTGTTTTCAGACTGAATTTCCTTCATTTAAAGACTGTTCAGGGGAGAGATTTTTCTCCAGCCAAAGGTAACTGGACATTGGGGACAAAGTTGGAGGTATTAAAGGGACTTTTCTTACTTATGTGACTGTGTTGCCTTTGTGCCATGCCATGGGTTATCACATTTGTTTGTTTCTAAGGTTAGGGTGATGGATTGGTTTATAATTGATTCCATGACTTTACAGGTGATACAACACAACAAGATTGGTCTAGGGATGACCATGGCTAATGACCATAAATCAGGCAGGGAGCTGGTTCTGAAAGATACCTCATAGATTGTGCTCAGAGGTTCGGCTAGGGCAGCGGCAACCTTTTTCAAAAAGTAGGCACATAATGGTTGCAAGGCTTCGGCGGCGGCAGGAATCCGCTTCTCTGCGGGTCCCTGCTGTGCTTGCCATCAAGGTACCCCCGATCCAACTGGATTTGGGGGTTGTCGCTGCCCTGAAGGGGCAGCGGAAGACAGAGGAGATCCGGGCAGGGGTCTGGGGATATCGCACCCCCCTTCCCCAGCCGGCTTAGACTCCTTTTTCCTGAGACGGTGGAGCGGCTGTCAGTAATGGCAGCCACAAAGAAATCTTCAACCGGACAAGATTGTGCAGGAGGAAGAGCCAGAAGGAGTTTTCTTGGCTGAACCAGGACATTAAGTTACTTTTAAAACACCCTGGAAACCTGACTTTGGATTGATACATTTGTTTCCAAAAGAATTTGTTACATCGGCGAAAGTGCTGAAGGAAAGCTCACTCCCCCTCCTTACGGAGAAAGCAAAGGAGCACAGAAAAATCTGCTTTTTAAAGGTAAAAATAAGCTCCTTGTTATAAGTGGGAAGGAGAGGACTAAAAAAATTTTTTTTAAACTTTGTTGGAGGAGACGCCTTGAAGATTACAGGACCATCAATTAATTGTAATACGGCTTTTAAAATACATTTGGGTTTTTGCCCCTGGAGGAAAAACTGTAAAGAGAAGAAGAGGAAATAATTTTTGTTTGTTTGGATTGTTTGATAACTCTGACATTTGGAAATTACTTTAAGATTGAAAGCATCTGGGTTGTTTTTAAAAACCTATAATGGTACCATCTGTTGATGAACTGAAAATGGAATATGAAAAATTAAAAGAAAGACAGCAAAGTGGCAAGGATTCCTTGGGAGCTGCCTTCCATTTTTTAGAAATGGCGGTTTCTACGTACCAGCAAATACTGGAGGAAGGAGAAGGAGAAGAAGAAGAAGAAAAGGAAGAAGCCATCTTTAATGGACTAAAAAGTTCGACTAAGAAAGAAAATGGGAAGAGAGGAAGGAAAAATGAGAATTTAAGATTTAATAAAACAACCAAGAAAAAGAAGAATAGGGTGAAAAGAAGGTACAATGTTAGAAAGCAATTGAAAAGAGAATTACAACAGAGAGGGAAACTTAAAAAGGGGGAGAGGAGCGGGGGGGTGGGGGGGCAAAAAGACCAGATTGGAGAAGAAAGGGAGGGAAAAAGAAAAAAAAAGCCACGGGCTAGAACAAGATTTTAAAAAGAAATTTTTTTTAGAGACGAAGGATGATGGATAGTGTATAATTAAAGAAGATTCTGCAAGAGTGCATAAGATAGTATTGTAGTATTTGCATTTGAAATAGTTTATTGGAATATTTAATAAAATATTAATGTTTAATAATGATAGATGTTGATATTTAATAAAATATTAGGAGAATGTGTTAAATGATTAATGCTTAGTTATAGTTTAATTTGTTACTGTTTTAATGTTATTATAACCTTAGTATTTTATTTTTTTATTCTAAAACAATGTACTTATCAGAATTAGAATTAGAATAGAAATTATACATTTAACTATACTATAAGTTTACTATTCTTTTATTTTAAGATTTAATATGTAGAATGTACTAAGCAGAATCAGGATGGAAATTATGTATTATTTTAAGCTTTATTTTAGGAGAAGGCGTCATACTTCAAAAGTGATTACAGGGGAAATTTTTTGTTAAAGAGAAGAGATAAATAGATGTTTGGTAAAGAACGGACAAAAGATATAAGCATAATGACTTTGAAATAAGATGAAATAAATAAAATATAATTAAGAGAGTGAAAAGATGGGAGAAGTTATATAGAAAATATAAAATGGTTAATAAGATATGAAGGGTATATAATGTGGGCATGAATTTGATTTAGGTCTGTCAAAAAAGATGTAACCTGGGGCCAAGTCACTTTTCAAAAGAAGTTTTATGTTTTATGTTTTGTGTCTTGATTATTTATGTTTGATTGTAAATTAATAAAATCTTGGAGAAATGAAATCAAAGGGAGAGAAATTGGGAAAAGACATGTATAAATGATAACTAAGGAGGTGTTTTTTTTCCCCAATGTTTTGCTTTAGGTTATGTATTTTGTGTGCTTATGACTGATTGAGAATTACTAAAACTTTGATAGAAAGAAATATAATTGAATAAAAGTGAAGGGAGAAATAATGAGAAATTTGGAAAAGATATATATGTGTAAATGGAAATGTGATAATGTGGAACTATGTTTTAAAAAAATAATGCTTTATTTGCCTTGTTAAAATTTATAAGTAATTCTTAGAAAGGAGGTTTTATACTTTTATGTGTTATGTGTTGTTTGTCTTCAAAAATCAATAAAACTTGTTCTTAAAAAAAAAAAGTAGGCACATAATCCCTCAGGGCCAATAGATAGGGATGGCTTTAGGTTATGTAGTGCTGTTTCAACATTAACTGCTGTAAAGTCAATATGTAGCAAGTTGTTACAATTTGTTGTGATGTGACTAGGAAATGGGGGGCAGCAGCAGTTGCTGTTGACAAAGACTGAACTGAAGAACATATTAAAGAGGCTGGCCTTTACAGCTTCATCATTACAGTCTTTCCCATTAGGCACTTTTAGGGGTGGGATAGATTTCGAGTCTTTAAATTTGGCATTAATGAAATTATAGAAGACTCAGAACAGTTCGAGTTTAACAGCTCTTCCTCCTGTTTGCAGTGGTGATTGGTACATCTAATCTCCATCTGGCAGCATAAGGTTTTGTAATGGTTCTTAAACTGGCTAAATAGCCAGTTTTGTTGGTTTGCCAAAGAGATTTTTTCTTGGATTGTACTTTTCTTATTGATATGGGTAATTAATTTGTTTTTTGACTTTAGGGGTTATTTTGCAAGTACACAACAAAGTACACGACAAACTACTCCTAAAACTAAAATCTTATGGTATCTCTGGACACCTGCATAACTGGATAGAAGCATTCCTGTCAAACAGACAACAAATGGTCAAAATTGGGAATGTCCTATCAAATTCTATACCTGTCAACAGTGGTGTCCCCCAAGGCAGTGTTCTAGGACCAACTCTCTTCATAATCTATATAAATGACCACTGTGATCATATTAAGAGCAACTGCGTTCTCTTCGCTGACAATGTAAAGCTATTCAACACCACAGACAATACTGCTACCCTTCGAAAAGACCTCAACTATGTATCAGAATGGTCAAACAAATGGCAACTTCAAATCTCAACAAATAAATGCTCTGTCTTACATATTGGCCAAAAAATCAGAAAATAAAATACAAGCTGAACAGTCAAGATCTTGTTGATGATCCAAGCTCTGTAAAGGACCTTGGGATACTCATATCTAATGATCTAAGTGCTAGAGCCCACTGTAACTACATAGCCAAAAAGACATTAAGAGTTGTCACGTTGTTACGGCAGCATTGCATGATGTATCAAGACTGCTTAATTGGTTGCACAATAAGTCTACTGCAGATGGTAACTGACAGTGAGAAAAAGAGGAACTTGGTAGGTGGGAAATAAGTTGCAGTTGGGTAATTGAAGAAGTACAGGAGAAACTTCCTCCTTGCCTCTTGACTTTCAGATTGGTGAAACTGCTGCCCCAAGACAGAGAGAGAGTTTTGAAATTCATTCATTCATTCATTAGTTTGTTTGTTTGTTCGTTCATTCTGTCTGTCTGTTATGTAAGATGTCAGAAGCTTTTTATCATTGACAAGGATTTATAGTAAACTTGATAAAGCATACTAGATGTTCAATTAGCACAAACAGTTACATTCAATTTGTTTTGCATGATTTAATAGCATATTATTAAGATGACATATTTCTAATCACAGGAGCATCTCAAAAATGAAATGTTCAGTTACAAAAAGCTAATATCTCATGAGTAGGCTACTGCATGGATATCAGTACAAGAGGCAAATTTATAATGCATTCATAAACATAAATACATTGCTTTTTATCATCATGATTGCTTTTAGCAGATGTAAAGATGTGACAAAATCTGTAATTAACTGTCTACTATAAAGATGCATTAATGTATAGTGGAAGCCAAAATTACTACAGCACATGGGATACCATGTGCTTGAATAGTTCCGTCAAAAGCATGCTTTTTGTGAAAGTTCCTTCCTGAAGCATCATTTTAACACTCTGAAAAGAAAGAAAAGGGAAAAAAGTTTAAAAATTCAGCTTTTCTCTATTTTTTATTTCTATCAACACAACCCTCCTTCCCCACACCCCAAAAAACCAACAACAAATATTCTACTAGGACTGTAATTGCAAGTTTTTGTCTCTGAATTATTTATTACACCAATTTCCTTCTTACTCTGGTGCTGGTTTCAGCCCCAGTAAGTTAGACCCTCTTTTGTGTGCAATATTCAGAACTGGCTTATATCAAATTTATTAACATCGCAACAGCTTACTGATGGTGTCTTCCAATTGGCTTTATATTTCTCAGTGTTTTCCAGTGTTGTGTCAGGAACTTCAGATGTATACGTTCAAAAGTCAAACATGAATCCTGACATCATAACACAAATCCCACAATTTACTGCTAGTCCTCAACATACCGCCATTTGTTTAGTGACTGTTCAAAATTACAGTGACACTGAAAAAAGTGACTTATGATTGGTTTTCACACTTGCAACCATTGCAGCATCCTCACAGGCACGTGATCAAAATTCGGGCACTTAACAATTGGCAGATATTTAGGAGATGGTGAATCACATGACCCTGGGAGAGTTGCACTGTTCCAGTGATCACCATTTGCCTCCAACGAGCAAAGTCAATGGGGAAAGCCACATTCACTTAAAGATCACATGATTCACTTAACAACTCTGGCAAAAAGCATCTAAAATGGGTAAAATCACTTAACAAGTGCCTTGGAACTTGAATGAAAATTTAGGACTCAATTGTAGTTATAATTAATAACTGGTAGTTACACCGGTTGGATCCCACCCCTGGTTAAGATGCAAATACAAAATGTTGGGGGTTCACAACCTTCCATTGCAGTACACCTTATGTCACATTTTGTCATCAAAATTTGTCGCAGACACATGTCACTCATCTGTAATGGTCCGCAGCATTCAGAACACCAAAAGCATAATCAGAGAAAGTGGTCTCATTGATATTTTACCTCTATGACCCTTAGCCCAATGTCAGCTTCCCCATTCAATCCCAGCCATAACTCCATTTTAGTAAGACATCTATCACTGCCTGCAATGCTGGGGCTGCTTTCAAAATGTAGAAATAAAATTGATGGTCTTAAGTGAATCTAGCTGCATTCAGAATCATCAACCATTGCGTTTTAATGAAAGCAACCAGTGGTCTATGTCAGGGGTCTCCAAACTTGGCAACTTTAAGACTTGTGGACCTCAGTTCCTAGAATTTCCCAGCCAGCTGGCTGAGGAATTCTGGGAGTTGAAGTCCACAAGTCTTGAAAGTTGTCAAGTTTGGAGATCCCTGGTCTACCATTTTATTTATTTAATTATTTATTTATTTATTTGATTTGTCAATTGCTTACAAGATAATAAGTATAAGTATAAACATGAGTAAGAATACAGGAAATAGGTACGAATAAATGGGGACAATAGGACAGGGACAGTAGGCATGATGGTGCACTTATGCACGTCCCTTACAGACCTCTTAGGAATGGGGTGAGGTCATGCTTTAAGAAAATGGATTCCAGACCACATGGCAGTTTCTGCATAAAATAAAAATGAAACGCAATGTTTTCCCTCTTTTTTACTTCTAGAATAATATGAAACCTGAGTTTTGAGAAGATATAATGTCTGGGAATCCCATGCAGACCCTGTTTTTGTTTTGTTTTGTTATTTTTTATGTGCAATTCGCAGGCTACAATTATTTAAATTGGTGACATTGCATCCTGTCATTTTGAGATGGGAATCTCTACCCAAACTGTAGCATAAGCCCTAAAACAGACTTAAGATAGTATAAAAATGATAATAAATAATAAAAGTAATTTCCCTTCCCAAATAATAAGCCAAACATCCCCCAAAAAATTCCTGCAAACAAACCATAAACTAGGAAACAGGGAAAAACATTGATCTAAAAATTAAATGTACATGTATCATTTTAATTCTAAGCTACTGTAAGCAAATGCAATTAAATGAGGAATTCTACTCACAATGGAAAGCTATACTGTACTATGTACCAGAAAGTATCTTACAATGTGTCTCCTATAAAAGGTTGTTGCATTCATGGAAAGGACAAAACCAACATTTGTTCTTACCCTCTTCTGCAAAGATATGAAAAGGACAAAACCAACATTTGTTCTTACCCTCTTCTGCAAAGATATGAAAAAAGCACCATGGGACACCAGGTGGTTTGCTCTCAAAACAGCACTTTCTCCTTGCGCATTCATTGGCAGAGATTCCTGGGTAGCCACAGTTCTTGCGGAGTTTCACATCTGCAGGACACACCTTTCTATCTGTTTTGAAAATAAATTCAGTCAGGCTTAGTGAGTCAGGGCTAGTTGCAATTTGGTTCTGAACAGGGGTGGGATTCAAATTTTTTAACAACTGGTTCTGTGGGCATGGCTTAGGTGGTGGGCGTGGCTTGGTGGTCATGTGACTGGATGGACATGGCTTGGTGATCATGTTATTGGCTGTGCATGGCCAACTCAATATCATTCACATCGAGTCACGCATCTTCTCGCCTGGCCTCTCATGCCTGTGGGGATGCTGCAGCAGTCGTAAGTGTGAAAAACGGTCATAAGTCACTTTTTTCAATGGTCATTCCATACAAGCAAAGTACCAGCAAAGGAAGGGAAAAGAACTCCAGAGACGTTCCTGAGACAGGAAGTCTAATCCTGCCAAGAATGTAATAAGGGTTAACGGAGAGGCAGTTTCTGTAAGCAACAACAGAATGTTTCCTTCCTGCCTTCCTTACAGGATTAGGCCAGTAATTTCTTCTAACAATCGTTCTCTGAACTGCTTAGAATGTCAACAACCGGTTCTAGCGAATTGGTACGAACTGGTAGAATCCCACCCCTGGTTCTGAATATGCTATATATAATAGATTCTATAATACTGTAGCTGTACAACATGCTGTCTATCATGAAAACAACAATTGGGAAGACGCCATCAGGTGTCAGTTGAAGCCATTAGGAGGTGCTGTGTTTTCCATATACAGATGTGCTGCCCCCCATTTTATTAAAATTCAGATTCCATGAACATATTTACTGTGGATAACAGAGGCTGATTTAAAAACTCAATTTAATGTATCATTCAGAAGGAGAAATCTTCATTAGTTCTGTATGTCCATTAAATCTGAAAAATACATAACTTACATTATTTGTGTAATGGAGTCATTTTGCAGATGATGAAAATTGTATCTTGCATCAGTGTATATTATTTGCCTAATATGACATAGATTGATTATGATTTTATTAATTTATTAATTTATTTGATTTTTAAATTAGTTTTACAGTTTTAAATGTGGTTTTTATATTCTGGAAGCCACCTTGAATCACCATGGGCGAATAGGCAGCAATATAAATTTAATAAATAAATAAATGATGTAAAATTTTAACAAAACGTTTATAAATATGAATACCTTGCCTTGATTATTCAGATACAATCCATTATTTCAGAAAGATGACTGGATGGAATTTTTGTCTGTTGCATTCAAAATCCATTAAAAATGGCATCATTAAACTTATATTTTATTATGTTTCATAACAGTAATTCCAACTTATCTGAGCAGAAGGAATAAAGACTAAACATATTGTAGCAGTTAGAAGTAATAGGTTTAATGAAATATGTATCAAATCACTGAGAAATTCAAAACAAAGCTGTATATTCTTCATAACATGTATTGCAAACTATGCTATGTTGTTTAGGAAATCATTTGAGAAATGTGTTGAAGTATTTAAAGGTCTTACCTTAAGGAACCACCAATTAATAATTCATCTAACTGGGCTTGTGTGGGAATGATTGTCAAAAGTAGTTTGGGTTCTGTTACTTCCCAAAAAAGACTTTATCATATAGTTGTGTTACCTTTAGAAATTACTAACAGCCAAGAAAATTATTTATTTAACAGACTATAATCTCTAACATGAAACAATAGGATAAGAACAAATGCTGTATTCAGACAAAACCTAGTAAGCAGTGTGTACTAATAATTAAAATTGTAATGATACTTTTAAAATGCTGACTCAAATTTAAGTAGTAGAACTGCCCAATGCCCAACTGCCCAATGGCCTAATGCATAACATAAATCAATCTCACAGGTCTCCTGCCTCATTTCTCTTTCAAAAGGTAAAATCAGCTGTGCATGTTTCAGTAGAACTCAAAATGTGATGTACAGTATAGCTTTTAAGAGTTCTCTTGATGGAGCCTGATTGTAACAGTCCAATTTTAACTCAATTTGATTGTCCTGTACAGTGGTTGATTTATTCCAAATGAGAGCTTTGAAAATGAAGGTAACACCTTTCTGTAACTCTTTAAAGCAGATATGTGGAGGCACAGCTGTGCAATCCAAGAAAAGACGTGGCTGCATTAAAGAGATACAGACAGGATTTACATTTGCAGTCTTCCACTGAAATTCCTAGAATTAAATGAGAAGTGCTACACAGATCATTTTATTTTGCTTAAAAGTTTTTGCTCAAGCAGGCAGCATCTTTAATTATCACAAATTTCCTTAGATACTTTATGTAGATCTGTTTAGATCTATTTACCTTTCTGAACTTCAGCTTCTCCTATTTGTGACCTCAATACTTGATAAACTACCAATTAAGAGTAGATTGGAAAATGGAGTTAAATATACTGTATATTTTGAATAAATAATCAGTACTCCAACTAGCTTTTAAATTTGCTTCTACTGTCATTGAAGATAGATACTATTTTTAGATAATATATTTCTATATATAAAATATGAATTTGGGGGTTTGGGCCATATCGAGAGAAACTTTCTGTATTTGTTTTGATTAAATGAAACATCTCTCCAACTCTCATAGTTATAAGATAATTATAAGATATAAAGAAACCATCTATCCAGGGACCAGTACTTCTCTGTTTCTCTTGAGTCTGGGTTACTCTAATTGGGTACAATTAAAAAAATAAAGAACCTGTGGCATTGTCTCACTTCTACCACCAGCAAGATATCTGTTAGAAAATTCTTCCTGATGAGAGGCCTTGTCTATTCCACTAATGTGTATATTATTTAAGAACTGGAAAAGTCTTTTTTGTATCACAATTACATTTTGGAGGGGTTGGTTTGAAGCACCAAGGGACTCCTGGCACTGTTGAACTGAAGCAACATCCTGAATTTTCACATTCCTGGGGCGTGATCCCAGGAGCTCCACAGTTGGTTCGTTTGTGGGGATCAACGTCACATCGGCATTTTGCTGTCAAAAGACAAAACTCCAGTTATCCCATATTGCCAATGTATGGCAAATGATTTATGCAGAACTTCAGAAATGCAGAAAAAGTGTCACCTCACTTAAACTTTTGACAAGTAAGCGGGTTCCCATTTTTAGATGCTGCTGTGAAATATTAATATAATAATTGTCTACATCATGGTTAGTTTCTGTTAAAAGACACCTTGTGAATGGCACATTGCTCCAGACTGTTAGCAGAATCAATTCAAACCAAGGAATCTTGTTACCGAGCTAATTCCTTGTTGCTGAAATAGTTCATTAGTTGGGTGTTGTTTTGAATGTTTTGCTATTAACATACTTATCCAGAGATGTAAGTTTTAAGAACATTGATGTTGCCTCTTCAGCTTCATCTTTGTGGATTCAGTCATGCTGGAAAGCTCTTAAACCAAAAGCAATATTATACCAAACCACATGGCTGTTAAGTTTTAATGCACGTATTGAGCCTTCATGCTGTCGAACCAGCATGGTCTTTGAGACCAACCTATGTGACCAAACCTATGAGTCCAAATTAGAAGAGGTGCTGGATCATAAGAAGTTCTCTGTGGAGGAAGCAACAGCTCAAAGGATCAAGTGCTGGTATCTCTCTGCATCAAAGAGATGTTGAAGAAAGAGTAAGAAAGAGATGTTGGGGTTGTTGTGTTTCCCTAATCTTATGTTTTATAATTTCTGTAGAGAAAATATTTCTAGATTCTATTGGAATTCTTCACGGGACTTATGGATTTCATTAAGAAGCTATCATCTCTTTCCAAATGTCTACAATTCACATTCCCAGCACTATATTTTTCTTTATCTACTTGTAATGCTAGAACTAAATAAACATGTTTTTGCTCTTTACCCAGAAAATGTAGTTTTCTTCTATATAGCGGTTACCCAACAAGCATAGAAGCAGGACATGGAATAATCATTATAACAATAAGAACAATTTTATACTGGAATAATGTTATCACCTGCAGAAATAATGTCCTTTTCACTGGATATGTTGAATGACAGGCTAGAGACTCATCAGTTGAGGATGCTTCAATATGAATTTCTGGACTAAGAACAGCTGGACAGCCCTTTTTCTGTTTAAAAATTTTATACTGTAAAGCATGCATGCATAGTTTAATCCTTAACTCCCAACCTTTTTGGCTCAACGGACTGCAGCAGCAGAGGCAGTGACAGAAGGGGATGGTTTCATATGTGCAAATTAGCTCCTGTGCCTGTACACATGAAGCTTTGCACTCTTGCCTGTCACTTGCTCCAGCCTGGTTCCCAACAAGCCATGGACTGGTAGCAGTTCTCAACCCAGAGCTGGAAATCCCTTCCTAGCTGATTAATGGTTAATGTCTGATTAATGTCTAACCTACAAGGTTTCGCAATCGCAGAAATAAAATTATTTAAAAGATTCAAAACACCGGCAATTAGTTAAAACTTTCTAAATATTAGATGAGTTAAATATCATATTTAGTGTCTTCCACATTGAAACATTGATGCAAAATGCTCGTTCTAAAGCAAAGTACTTACGTGGAGCTGTTACCCCTTCAAGCAGTATGCTGCAACCTAGAATTAAAATAACTAGACATAACCAGAGCCTTTTCTGATTCTTCATATTCTACAATCCTCGAATTTGGTTCAAAGAGAGTATTATTTATGTGGCATAAATGGAGCTTATTTTATATCATTATGTTTGTATACTTCATTCAGATAACAAATTTCCTGTTAAACTCCACCTCCAGTAAATTAGAAAATGTAATTTAGATTTTTATTAGATATGTGGTGGAGGTATCTGGATAATATTTACAAAGGGAAAATAATAAATGTCAGCCAGGTGTTTATATTAGCCAACTGTCAAATATTGAACAGTTTCAAATGAAATAAATTTTAGAAAACTAAAAGGCATGCCTTTTTTTAAAAAAAATCCCTCTGCTTCATGCCAATACATATTTACTAAAAAAAAAAAAAGCTTTTGCTCCATTTGTATTTCAATCCAGATACTTCTTTACAAAACTTTCTACTCTGTTCTTTCTGATCCTTTCTGCTGTGTAATACAAACTTCTCCCTATTGTTGAGCAATATGGAAATTGACCGCTCAGGTATGTATGTAGATTGAGTAACGTGCCATTTTTTTTCATTTTCCTCCTCAAATGCACTCATGAAACTTAGGGAACATTTCTTTAACAGTGAATTTAAATTTAAGTGGCAAAATATATATCATTAAATGCTAATACCAATATCAGAACCAATTAAAATTGAACTAAATAAAGCAACAAAGCCATGGGAAAAATCTGTCTTCTTTAAGTCTGGATACTGAAAGAATTGGGACATGACAAGCTTCAGATGGTATGAAGTTCCCATGAAGACTTGCTTTTATGTTGATACTAATCTGGAAGAAAACCAGCTTTGATTTTCTTAAAGGCTAAGCATTCAGGCATGGATGACTTTTAAAAAATACTTAGAATTCAAGTTAATTACAGGTAGTCCTCATTTAGTGACCACAATTGGGATCAGTAACTTGGTTGTTAAACAAAATGATTGCTACGTGAAAACATGACTGTGCTTATGATCTTAATTCATCTTTCTTTTGCTTCAGAAGTTTAGAAGTGTCATAAATGTGAGGATAGGTCACAAAGTTATTTTTTCATCACTGTCATAACTGGAAACAGTCATAGTACGAGGCTAAATGAGGGCTACCCATATAGCTTTAAAGTATAGAGAATTGCACCTAGAATTGGAAAGATCTTCAAATGGAGTAAGCATGGTTGTATTTGCTCTGTTCTTATTTAAAGACCTAGTTCCCATATTTTGGACCACCTGTATGGCTAAGATATCCAAGGATATCTTTTTGTGTACATGCCTTTACAGTTATCTATCCAAGAAGTGGCAAGAGTCTATCATCAGTGTGTTATAGAAATGGCCCTATTTAATCCAACAACCAAAGCTGAAAGAATGCCTTTAAATCTGTGCATTGAATACAAACCTTAATGTACTTTCAAATTGTTTATTTTGAATATTTAGTCCAAATATGTACCACATGTGGTGAATTGGCTATTATTTATAATTCAAATTGTGCAAAAATATGAAATTGCTGTTGATTAATTCTTTGATAATTCTAGTAATGATGCTACAGTTCTTTCTCCTGAAAAAGTGAGAAGAGAAACAGAAATACTCTCAAAATATTGAACACTAAACCTTTATTACAACAATACAAAGAATATGAGCAAATCTCCATACTAATGTTATGTCAATTGGCCTTCACTCTGCAAGCATTTCTTCAAACAAACCATATTTCTTTCAATGTTGTTCTTCAGAGAGAATAATTTCCTTGTTTTTCATGCGGATGGAAACACCAGGGGACTGTTTTGGCATACTGGTAATGTTCATAACAACATCCTCTGGCCATGCATTCATCAGCAGAGATGTCAGACGCTCCACATGACACTCGTTTCTTGGGTGCCATTCCACATAGCCTTGCAGGTACTTAAAACAAAATTACAGAAAGGAAGTATAGTCTTGCTGTCTTGGAATATTTTCTTTTGGTGATAAAGCAATATCAGAACAATGGATGTAGAAAAATGATACGATTCATCTTAGTGGAAAGATTCCCCCATCTCAAACAAAAACTTACTTCTTATTGGTATTATGATTATTATAATTATCATTACTCTGTGGCTTTGCACGTACACTGAGAGCTTCGGCACAAGAAACAAATTCCTTGTGTGTCTAATCATGCTTGGACTAATAAAGTATTATATTATGAATTAATTTATATAATTATTTATAATATTTCTTTGCTCCCTTTAAGACAAAAGTCTGCTATGGCAGCTTTCAGAGATAAAACCATTCTATTATAGAGTCATACTATAATAATAGGCAAGCAATGCTGATAAGATAACAATTAAAATTATTAAACTTATCAGGGCTGCCTGGCAAGCCACTACAACAATACTTCTTCTTCACGGAACTCAGCACATTTCCATGAAAGTCAAGACTCAGTTTGATTAGATAAGATGTTTTATTTCAAATATGACTGATGCTAGCACAACAAAAATCCACTACTGAACAGCCTAAAAAACTTTTTAAAATCTCTTTCCTCCTCCCCTCCCCCACATCTACGTCTATCTCATATCCTATTCTGACTTCAGATTGATTTTCTGTCTTTCCGTTTCAGATAAATATGGCTCCCATGGATGGATACTTACCTGTGTTTGACAGAGGATGAAAGCACCACCGGGTATTAATGTCATATGAATTGAAGCAACATCCCTTTGCTTGGCATTCCTCAGCGGTGATGCCTGGGTAACCACATTCTAGCCTTGCACTTCCTTCCATTACACAGTTTTGAGAAGCTATTCAGAAAAATGAATCACATTACATACATAAAATCATCCTTCTTTATATTTTTCATTTTAAAAAATCTGGGAGAAGTGTAGAGTGGATGATCTTTGAAAACATGATATGAATAAATGCTTAGTGAGAATACTTAAGAAAACTTAAGCTTAAAAAACCCAAACACAAGCATTCAAGTAACAGAAATCTTCTTCTGGGTGGACTGTAAATTCTGGTTTTTCTGCAGCCAACATAACAAACTAAAGAGATGGCTGCTTTGGCTTTTGATATGGACTGTTTCCTGGTATGATTTGATTGCTTATTGTACCCTATGACTATGATTAAATGTTGTTCCTTATGATTCTTGATGAATGTATCTTTTCTTTTATGTACACTGAGAGCATTTGCACCAAGACAAATTCCTTGTGTGTCCAACCACACTTGGCCAATAAAGAATTCTATTCTATCCTATTCTATTCTATTCTATTCTATTCTATTCTATTCTATTCTATTCTATTCTATTCTATTCTATTTCTATTCTATTCTATTCTATTCTATTCTATTCTATTCTATTCTATTCTATTCTATTCTAAGGCTCTTACATACATGTTACTTCTTTGAGGGTGTCAGCATACTTTTACCAGAAATTGACTTGTGAGCTGGTTTTGCTTTTTTCCCCCTTTTTCTGCTTTTTATTATGTTAATATAAATATTGACACATTATTTCATTTCAGTGCAATATTTACATAATATGCTAACATTATTAATGTTATTTATTTAGATACTTTAGAGAAGGGGAGGTTCCAGCCTTGGCAACTTTAAGAACCATGGACTTCAACTCCCAGAATTCCCTAGCCAGCCATCATGGCTGGGGAATTCTAGGAGTTGAAGTCTGCAAGTCTTAAATAAGAGGGAAAAAATGGATTTTAAAGAAAATGGGGAAAAGTGGATATACATTTTATTGCCTTTCTTTCTTTCTTTCTTTCTTTCTTTCTTTCTTTCTTTCTTTCTTTCTGAATTCAAAAAAATACCTACCTTCATTTACCGGGGGATGAAAACAAGTTGGTGCACCAGGTGCCTTTAGATCAAAGCAGCATCCAATTCGTTTGCACCTTTTGCGTGTGATCCCTTGATAGCCACACTCCTTTCTTTCTTGAGATGGAACTGTTTTCCTTGCATAGGTTACTGAAGCTGTTATTGTAAATAATATTTAGGTCACTGTATTTTCCAGATAACAAGCTTGGCTGTGGCATAAAAAATAAAGTTGCATGCTGCCTGAATTAATATTTATTACGAATGGCTTGAATTTGACTAATGTCTGGTCTAAGGGTTTTAGGTTTGTTTTATTAGTAAACCTGACAGCATGGCTCCATCCTCATAATAGTTTAACGCCAGAAAAGCTGATCGCACAGATTTTATTTAATTATTCATTCATTTTTTAGTCCTTATATAAGTTGTTCCAATATGATCCAAAGAACTTTGAGTGCCTCTTATTTCTCTCTTAGCATAAGGATCAGAATAGATGAATACTAAAGAAACAGTAAACTCAAATTACAATTGCAAAACACCCAGCAAACAAGGAACAATTGTAAAATAAACATACAAAAGTCATGATAGCAACAGCAATAGCACTTAGACTTAAATACCCCTTCACAATGCTTTACAGCCCTCTCTAAGCAGTTTACAGAGTCAGCATATTGCCCCCAACAATCGGAGTCCTCATTTTACCAACCTCTGAAGGATAGAAGGCTAAGTCAACCTTGAGCCAGTGAGAATCCATTTCCTGGCAGTGATTAAAGTTAGTCTGCAATACTGTATTCTAACCACTGTGCCACCACGGCTCTTGGTGCCAGTGTTGGTGAGCTCACTACTAGCAATTCCACTTACAAAGCTTTTATACAAATATACACACATGTTTTAATGGCTCTGTTAAAACTTAACAGGGTGCTAAAACTTAATTTGGTTTTGTAGGATGCTTTTCAAAGATGCAGTTATAATTAAGAAGGCTTTTGACTGCATGGCCCCCGAAAAGGGAAGTTCTGTAAATATCCAGGCCTAAGTTGTGTAGAACTGACAACCAGCACCTACACTACCTGGAAGTAGTGTAGTTTTGGAGTATAAAAACAACAACCTCTCAATATTCCCATAATTACTTGAATCAATGCATTTCATGGTAAAAATTTCCCATACTAACAGTTTCTTACAGGATGTTGGTCTATGGATGGAGATTTTCCACCAACTATATGCATTAGAAATATCTTTGACTGGGATTCTTTAAAGCTACAAAATATTTATTTAATCACTGTGAAGACTCTCAGTCATCCAGGTCATGGTTTTCCCAAAGGTGCTTTTTCAAAAGGCAACTGGACTTTGTTTTTCTTTGAAGACATTTTGTTTCTCATCCAAGAAGCTTCTTCTGTTCTGACTGGATGGTGGAGAACAGAAGGGTTTATATTCCTTGCAGTCATCTGATCATTAGCACTCTTTCTGAAAGTTATTGAGGCCACTTGGAGGTTTATCTGTGCTCTCGGGGTCACCTGAAGAATGCAGATGGGTGTGGAAATTTTGTGGAATTACTAAAAAGACTATATAACAATATAATTTCCAGCCATTCCAGGAAGCAAGTCTAGTGGTCAGGAGCTCTAGAAGCTGTAGATTAGCAGCATCTAAAAGACTGATATCCCATTTTTGGGATCACCATGACCTGGATGTCTGAGAATCTCCATTGTCATTACCTCTTTCACCTGATGGTTTGAAGCACCAGGGGACATCGGGCACTGATGCATCAAAGCAGCATCCATTTTCTGTGCACTGCTCTGCAGTAATGTTTTCTGAAAAAAATCCACATTCCTCTCTTTCACTGGTTTCCATTAGACATTGGCAGGCATCTGTTTGGAAGAAAGGAATTGGGCAGTTGCCTGCAATCTTTTCTTCTTTGTGAATACATTTTTCTCTAATTCAGTAATCAGTATTTCTGACTAGATATATTTACCAGGGCTCTTTTTCTGATATGCTCATTTCATTTTTTTCAAAATGGAAAATACAAGAATCATAATACTGCAGATAATAACCAATTATTTAGAGATAAGAATCATTCTGTACTAATATTTATTAATAATACATTTGGAACAATCACAGTTGTTATTTCTCTGCAGATTGGGTGGATCGTAGAATCTTAATTATGAGTTGTGTTCAGATCATCCCATGATTATTAATAACAGCTTCTTCTCTGTATGGTTTTACAATTTCTTAACATATATAGAAGATTGATATAAATATTCTCTTTTATATTAACTACTGGTGCTTTCAGTGAGACTATAAATAAATCCAGTCTATTAACCACACCACACAGACACAGATTGTTTAATATACTAAGAAATAAAAAACTCTATCATATAGCCATAATTTCAAAATATGTTGGCAGGTTCCCTACATAGATTTACAGTGTCTGAACACCCAAATCCCTCATTGATTCCTGTAGACTTTTAACAGAACGTATTAAATCTAGATTCAAGATTCTCCAAAACGTTTTCTGGTTGTAGGAAATACACAAGGATTAAGTTTCTTTATGGTCTAGAATTCTGATGGCCTATTTTCTGGGATAGCACATACTAAATCTCAGCATTCTAATCTGCAATAGTGTCGTGTGGAGAAAATAACATGCACTCAATGAAGTATTCACACAAATAGATATCCTAACAAAAATTCTTAATCCCAACACTTGGGTGACTACACATATGTCACCATTTGCCACCTCTCTCCTCCTCTCCCTTGCAAACATCCCTGCTTGTAATTTCCCCTGAGTACCACTGGGACAAATCCTTTATGCTATTTGCCTAGCTAATTCAGCTCAGAAATCAAATGTTTTCTGGTTCAAATACTTTGGATGTGGTTACCAGATGTCCGTCAAAAGGAGACACATCTTCTGCTTTGTCATCATGTCCTCTGTCCATCAGACATAGTCTTAAAAATCAAATATTATCTGGATGCTTAAGTATCTTCAATAGCAATAGCACTTAGATTTATATATCGCATCATAATGCTTTACAGCCCTCTCTAAGTGGTTTACAGAGTCAGCATCATCTAGGTCCTCATTTTACCAGCCAAAAAGCTCAACCTTTTTGACTTAGGTCAGGGGTCCCCAAGCCCCAGGCTGTGGCCTACTGCCAGGCCATGACCTATTCGCAACTGGGCTGCGCAAGAACCGAGCCAGTGTGCAAGCACATGTGCGCAGCTTGGCTTGCATGAGCAATGGGCCAGCCTCCATGCACATGTGCTGTGCATGTGTGCACATGCACACTGTCTTGCCACTTGTGCAAGTTGAGCTGTGCTGCCCGGTTCCCTACTCCCTCTGTGCTGGGCCCCCAAGCCTCAAAGGTTGCGGACCGCTGACTTAGGTTGACTGGTACCCTCCAGACTGCCTTCTGCCTGAAACTGATATGACCTTAATCACTTAGTTGATGCAGGCTATTGCCTCCTCACTTGCTCTAGTACATTCCTGTGACTGGAAAGCTAGTCTTTCTGATGCTGGAAAAAATAATCTCATATAAATGTAGGTCTAGACATGGGTTGTTGGTATTTTTTGCAATTTTTCACTGTAATTTTTATTGTGGAACTAAAAAAAAAAGTATGCTAGCATGTCTTCCTTTTTCTCCCATTTGATCTTTTCCCCAATTTCCATGTCTTTCTTATCTATTCATGTATCTGGTAATGTACCCACTACTCCAATGCTTTTGGGTGGTTCTATGATGCCTGAAGAGATATAATAAGAGAGCCAGACATAGACCCAAAAGTGAAAATAGTGTTCTGAAGAACAATCATGTATATGTCTATTCAAAATGTGTACTAATGAGGCCCTTGACTTTAGAATTCCCACATCCTTTAGTTGGGACAAACATATATTTGGGTTATGAACTATATCACATTGACATACAGCCATATGAGTAAAGATAAAAACTTTGCCCTTTCCAGGTATCTTTGACTCTAAGGGGAGGTGCTCATCTCACTAGTTTCTTAGCCAAGGGAATCAACATTATGCAGATATTTCTGTGGTCATGTAGCCAGCATGACTATATGCCAAGGCACATAGAATGCTGTAGGTTGGCAGGAGCTGGGACAAGTAATGGGAGCTCACCCCATTGCATGGCACTCGAGCCTCAGACCTGGGCTGTCCAACTTTCCAGCTGACAAGCTCAGTGTCTTTAACTGCTGAGACATTCCCCCCAACCCCCGTCATATATATTCATATAATTATAATGTATTCATATGAATATAGAGTCATATATATTCATATGAATAAATTATAATATAGCAAATAAAAATAAGTCTCTTGTCCATTTTTGCTTGCCTATTAATCCATTAATAGTTAACCCATGACTTTATCATCCATTCACCTTGCTTAAGTTATTAATAAATATTATATACTTACATGGTGGACGATTATCCTTTTGAGGGCAAACAAATCCAAAACACAAGGCAGTAGCTAGTACTAAACAGGTCTTATATTCCATTCCTTTATCTTCTATCTGTGCTCTTCAGTGTTCCTTAAATATATAAATACACATGATCATAATTTCTAATTGCAAGTCTCTCTCTCTTCAAAAATGTTGCAGCACAGTTAAGATTAATTCAAAACACTTACTTGTGGTTGTGATTCTATAACAATTACCCAACTGAATTACCCAACCATAAAATACTTCAGTCCTTAAATACTGTAAGCGTTTTTAATCACATGGCAAAATAACTTTCACTAGATTCATAACAATAACAGGAAAACATTTCACAGCCAAGAGTTTCACTTCTCCTGCCAGTATTTTTTGCCCTTTCTCAACCCTGGAGAGTGTGGTTGTGATATTATTCCCATTGAAGACTCTGGGCTCTTCTGACAGTTTCAATTTTGGGGGTGAGCTTCAGAGAGGTTTGGATTATATTTAGTTCACATTAAAGCTGTTTTCAGGACAAAATCTTGTATTTTATAGACTACAAGCCTGACTCTTAAAAATAAATCAAATAATATAGCACTACTTCTGATTTTTATCTTCCTTCTACTTAATGTGGAGATAATAAGGAATTATTATCTTTTAAAAGTATTTGTACAATGTATCTACAATGTATTCTACAATGTACCTCATAAGTTTTTTTTAACTCTTTGTTGTGACAAAATAGTCCTTTTGGGCTTTGTTTTGCAAGGATGCAGACCAAGCTATATAAGATAGAGGAATTATCACAGTTCCTTGCTCTGCCTATGGTGTATGAGTATCCCAATACTTCTAATCACTGGCTTTGCTGAAGAGAGCTGCTGTCTTGAACACAAATAGCTTTTGTATGATTGGCAACATGAAATTCAACAAACTAGAAATGAGTTTGCTAGTATATAATACATACCATTGCTAAATATTACATAAAGTAAGAGGCAGATAATTTAGTTAAGGCCAACACTGAAGTGTCACATTTGGTTATCCAACATCTCTTGCAAACTTTCACCAAAATGCCATCCCGGATATTTCCACAGTTCAATTCCTATCATTCTAAAGTTCTTTCAGGGGAAATTTATCCCCACCATCTGTAATTTAGGCCTTTAAATTTAATTCTGTCTTCAAAAACAGAAGAAAATATAAAAAATTAATTATCTTCTGTATGACAAGCTATTGAGTATTTAAGGAGTGCTTTCATGTCTCTCCCCCATGTTTCCTTCTCCAGCCTAAATGTAGCCAGCTGTTTTAACCTTTGCCCAGGGGTCCTTTGCCAAACCTCTTAGTATCTTTATTGTCCTCTGGAATCATTCAATTTTGTCTATATTTTTCTTGAATTGGAAATGTTTCTGCTTTTTATCATCCTAATCAATCTTATCTAATGATCTGACTAGTACAGCATAAAGTGAAACTATTGTTTCTGTAGCAAGTAGCTTATGAAATTGTATCACTACAGATTTCCATCTTGAGAGTTAATACCTGTGGGAAAATGTTAATATTTCCATATTTCCATATAAATTCACTGCACCTGCCCCCATACTTTCAAAAACAAATTCATCTGACCCTACCCTATCCCACAATTTAAAAATATATTTAAAAGCTTAATTATTTTAAATATCATTTGGCTTTCAAAAGCACTTACAAAAAGAAAGCATAGAAAAAGTCAAAGAAACACATAAAGATTTTAATCTTACCTGAACTGTTGAGAAGCTAGAAATATTTGACTTGTGCTACAGATATGAATCCTGGAATAATGCTGCATTTCCTGCCTACTTGGGGCCCAAGCATCAATTTTGTATAATGCCTCTTAGTCTGTGAAATCATATTTTAATGACTGTGAAGTTACATCATGCATTAACAGAGTCTGCAGTGCTTTATTTTTAAAAGAGCAAAGAACAAAGGGCTTGTTCATACATAATAGTTTAGGACTTGGGCAGCAGGCTACACTTCCCAAATTATTTGTAAGATGTTCAGCTACTTCACTGTCTTGGCATTAGTTTCCCTGAACTGTTGCTGCAATATATAGGCAATTATGGTGGATGTTTTCCATATTTGGATATGCCATAACCCCTGGATATGTTGACATCAAGGATCTGCCCTGGAATTCAGACAGATTTGCTTGGAAATCTTTATCTTTAGAATGCACTGTTTTGTGACAACCCTTGTTTTCCTGAAAGTAATACAAACTACATTGTACATTGTACATCTACTTTTTAATAAGAAACACCGAAAAGGCAGATAAATTGGAAGATAATATTTCCCTATTTTTTCTGCACTGATAACTATGATACAAACTGCAAAAAAAAAATCTGTATTTCAATAATATGAGTGATATGAGTGTTGAGTTTCATATTCATACTGTTTGGTACTTTCCATAGCATAACATGAAAAGTTCATAGCACCTCAAGCAAACTCACAGAATATATAAATGATTTAGGCTTCAATTAAGCAAGATCCTGAAATTATTCATTTTCACACTTACATCATACAGATAAAGTCAATTAAATGGAAAGAAACTTGTAGCCCAGCAGTGACTTAGAGGGAAAGATACAAACCTTGTACTTGAAGCAGGCTTGAAACACCAGGGGACATTAAGTACATTTGAATCAAAACAGTAATGTTTACCTCTGCACTGAGCTTCAGTAATGGGGCCAGGGCCACAATTTATTCTTGTTGTTGCTGGAACATTGCATTGCTCCATAGCTATTTGAAAGAGAGCACAATATTAACAGGCTGATTTATTTATCATATGTTATTGTTTCTACAAATAATAGAATAATTATTTAGCATTGTGGCAATAATTCCATTAATTATAATATTAGCTGCAATACCAAAAAAACCCTAAAAGAATTGCTGTCCAGTGAACTATTTCTTACATATTCTAATATTTCTTCCCTTGTTCTATTTTCATTTTCCAAATTCTCATTACCTCCTGTTGGCTTACTACTGAGCAATTTTGCCTATGCTTTTACTATTCATATTTAATCTCTCACTGTTTGATCTCTCATACTATACATACCATAGAGAAGTAATGAAAATGTATACACTTTCAAGAATTGGCATTGCTGAACCCTATGGTTAGGCAAATGGTCAAAACCCAGAACATTTTAATTTCTGTTGAAGTTTCTATGTTCTCTCTCCCAGAAATAAGATGGCGATTCTTCTTGGAGAAAGCTGCTCAGGACAAAGACACAAAGCAACTTGACTTCCTTAATTTTTCTTGAAGATCCTTCACTTCTCATCTAAGAAACTGCTTCAGTATTTAGTTGGGAGCCAGTCATTAACATTTTGAGAATCATTGAAACCACCTGGGAGCTAATATGTATCCCCAAAATCACCTGAAAGAGTACAAACTGCCGTGGAACTGTCTAGGGTCTGCTGAAAATATTGCATTGTAAACAGGAAATAAGTAATGTCGAATTCCTCTTCCAACCAGTAGTCCTCTCTGTTCAGAACATAAACCTTGTCTTTCAGATGCAGATGGACTGTTGAATCCTGTCCTGATGAGTTATTTGTCCTTTGTTGTGTCATGTGGTTGTTTTATTTCCCCAATATAAAATCTGCACATTTGTTTTGCTCCCCCTATGTACAAAACTGCACATGCCATGTGTGTGTGTGTGTGTGTGTGTGTGTGTGTGGTCCCGGGTTGCTTGAGGGACTGTTTCACCCCACCAGCATTGATCCGTACCACTTGTGCCATCAGAGGAGGTATGCTGCAGGTCCCATCAGCCCAATTATTCTGGCTGTCAGGATCCAGGAGGAGGGTTTCTCTGCTGTTGCTCTTGCCCTCTGGAATGTCTTTCCCCCTCTGTGTGAGGCTGACCCCAACCTTCCTATCTTTTCGTAAAGGCCTAAATGTTGACCAGGAATTTGGAGAAAGCATAGAAGGCCTGTATGTGCAGATGGCTCCATTATCTCTGCATACCTTCTTCAAGACCATGGAAAGCTCCTTGGAAAACACCCAATGCCCCTAGGGTGACTGACACCTGATGTCCTTGGAAGACTTCCAAGGGTGGGCAGATGACTATTTATCTTCTTCTTTCCTTATCTATCATGTGCCAGCCTTGCTGGGTGACTTCGGTATCTCTTGTGTGGCAGCTTTGCTGGCTGGATTAATCTGTACTAAAAGAATACAAATGCAAGCATTTCTTGATACTTGGTGCTTCCTTTCTTTTAAAGGGGCCCATCTTTGTTCAGTTGAATAAACACATAAACTTAAAGGCAACTTCTGGGGTTTTTTTTGTCTATATTTTACCAAGCCATACCTCAGAACCAGCATAACATAAAGATGTGGCTCTGCCAGTAGGCTTGGTGCCTCAGTGGGGGACGGTCCAATGGAGGTGGTTGATTGAGTAATAACAGATTCCACCTCCCTCCACTCTGCCCCCATCCTCCCCAGGTTTTAATGTTGATTTTAATTATTTATGTTTTAATTGTACATGTATAGACATATGTTTTATGATTGTAAGCTGCCCAGAGTTATTCTGTGGTAAGATGGGCGGCCAATAAATTTTACAAACAAACAAATAATTCAACTAATTCTGTATGCATCTAATGATCTAATGAAACTCCAGCCCAAAGCTTTCAATGTTTTATTGAATGTTTTGCTGAAGTCAAAGTATGACAGTCCTGTAGGGTAGACAGACTAAGAAACCAATACCATTATAGGGCTAAAATTACTTTATTGGAACAGCTGTGCTGTTGGGAAATGTCCAGCCATGTAGAGAGGAAGAATCAAGTGGGGAATCAACCTTGAATTGTCAAGAGATCCAGGACTGATACCACCCCTCTTCCCCAGCTCCGTGGAATCTTATCTATTTGTTCCCAAGGGAAGGCAAGCATTCTGGAGAAATCCCTGTATTTTAGCAGAATTTCAATAGTCAACTTGAACTCTTCACATGTTGGTCTGTTGTTTGGGCCTGATATATAATAACAGAATCTTCTGATAGTGCTTCCCTCTCCCTCATTGTATTTTCATATGAATGACAGAGGGATCTGTCTGAGAATGTTTTCTCAGATTAGTTTCTTGGAAAGTACTCAAGCTATGCTTTAATAGGATCATTGCTTTAGTAGAAGCTCTTCCTCATGTCCTTCAAGACTATTTGCTGTGCCTTCGATAAGGTATTCTACAGGATATGCTATATCCATCACATTCTCATGGTCAGTTAAACTGATGGGTCTTAATTACCTTGGAATTCTCTTTGAAGATAAAAGCATTTCACCTTCTCCAATTTTCTAGCACCATGTAGCCATTCTTTGTGATTCCACAAGGAATAGAGAAAAGGGACTTTATAATGACATCTGCAAGCTCATTTGAAATTCAGTGTAGAAAAAAGTAAAGTCTTACACTTAGGCAAGAAAAACCAAAAGTACACATATAGAGTGGGTGAAACCAGGCTTAATAGCAGTAACTGTGAAAGGGACCTTGGAGTCTTAGTGGACAACCAATTAAATATGAACCAACAATGTGCAGCAGCATCCAAAAAAAAAACCCAATGCAATTCTAAGTTGCATTAACAGAGGGATTCCATCAAGATCAAGTGAGGTGCTAATACCATTCTATAAAGCTTTAGTAAGAAGACCATACCTAGAATACTACATCCAGTTTTGGTCACTACACTAGAAAAAAGATGTTGGGACTCTAGAAAGAGTGCAGAGAAGAGCAACCAAGATGATTAGGGGACTGGAGGCTAAAACATATGAAGAACTATTAACAGGAACTGGGCACGGCTAGTCTAGGGAAGAGAAGGACCAGGAGAGACATAATAGCAGTGTTCCAATATTTGATGGGCTGCCACAGAGAGGAAGGGGTCAAGCTATTTTCCAAAGCACCTGAAAACCAGACAAGGAATAGTGGATGGATCAAGGAGAGATTCAACCTAGAAATAAGGAGAAATTTTCTGACAGTGAGAACAATGGAACAGCTTGCCTTCAGAAGTTGTGGGAGCTTCATCATTGGAAGCTTTCAAGAAGGAGCTGAACTGCCTTCTGTCAGAAATGGTGTAAGGTCTCCAGCTTGGGTGGTAGGGTTGGACTAGAAGGTCCCTTCCAACTCTGTTAAATCTGTTAAATTCAGAGATCTAATTGGGCTGACCCTGGAGACTTGTCCATAGTTTATTGCAGAATCCCTCTTAATTATCCATGTAATTTCTTCTCTTCTATTTTGCTTTTGTTTATTTTGTTCTACAGTATAAGCCATTGTTATACAATTCTTGCAATACTTTTCAAAAGTTAAAGCAGGCAGAATTAAACAATATAGAGTCAATTATAAATATTCCATCCTGAAGCATATTTTAAGGTAACTGAAATTATCATGAGGAAATACTGCATATCAGGGGTGGGCTTCAAATTTTTTAGCAAGGGGCTCTCTGCCCTAATGACTTGCTGGGTGGCCGTGGCTAGGTGGTCATGTGGCTGGGTGGGCGTGGCTAGGTGGTCATGTGATCGTGTGGATGTCACTAGGTGGTCATGTGACTGGGTGGATGTGACCAACTCGATGTCGCGTCTTTGTCCTAATTACCTAAAAAAATATATACCAAAAAGTTGTTTATTATTTTGTGCATTTAATACTTCAATAAAATATTACATGAAACCAGGCTTAATAGCAGTGACTGTGAGAGGGATCTTGGAGTGGACAACCAGCTAAATATGAGCCTGCAGTGTGCAGAGGCAGCCAAAAAGCCAACGAAATCCTAAGTTACATTAACAGAGGGATACAATCAAGATCAAGTGAGATACTAATACCACTCTATAAACTAAAGCCTTAGCAAGAGTACACCTAGAGTACTGCATCCAGTTTTGGCCACCACATTAAAAAAAAGATGCTGGGATTCTAGAAAAAGTACAGAGGAGAGCAATCAGGATACTGGAGACTAAAACAAGTGAAGAGAAGGACCAGGGGAGACATGATAGTAGTGTTTCAATATTTGAGGGGCTGCCACAGAGAGGAAGGGGTCAAGCTATTTTCCAAGGCACCTGAAGGCCAGACAAGGAATAATGAATGGAAACTGAACAAGGAGAGATTCAACCTGGAAATAAGGAGAAATTTTCTGACACTGAGAACAATCAACCAACGAATCAGCTTTTCTTCAGAAGTTGTGGGAGCTTCATCACTGGAAGCTTTGAAGAAGAGACTGGAATGCCATATGTCAGAAATGGTGTCGGGTCTCCTGCTAGGGTGGGGGTTGGACTAAATGACCTCCAAGGTCCCTTCCAACTCTGTTAATCTGTTAAATCTGACAAAAACAGATAAAGTTGCTCCCTACCATTATTTCGCAAAAGCATTTAAAGCTAAAAGCCCATTATGGTAGCTTTGCAAGAACAAAAGACTGGCTCAGTCCTTGATGATGGCCCATTAAAGGTGGGAGGAAACTCAGCTCTGACTACATGTTAGAAGCAGAGCTAAGTCCCCCCCCCCCCCAACCTTTAATGGGCCATCAAGACTGAGTCAGCCTTTTGTCCTTGCAAAGCTACCATAATGGGCTGTTCATTTTAAACGTTGAGCCCTGGCTCAGGGCTCACTGCATCTGGGGGTGGAGGGATGCAGCGGGCGAGGCAGCAGCTCAGTGGCAATAGCAACGAAGGTGGCAATGGAGCGGCAGCAACAGTGGCAGGGGACGCAAGGACCAGCTCCCCATTGCCACCTGTCAGCTGCCATTGTTTTCTTCTTCCTAGGGGTGAGAGAGAATGTCACCCAGTATAAGACAAAGGTGGAACTTTTGCTTTCATGAACTGTTCTTCTCGAAGCACTAAGATTTGCTAAGCTTGAGATACTTTTTCTAGAAGCCACAAAATATTATGTTAATTATTATTTAAAGCGCTTTTCTTATGGAACTTCACCAATGATGAAATGTTTATATTGCATATTCTCCTCTGACTTTTTATAGACAGGCCACGGAATTATTTTATTATTAGTAGTAGTAGTATTGCACATTCCTAAATATCATTAGTATATTGAGTAGGGTTTAGTCTTAAGCAAGTATTACTTCATGTTCCCAATGTCCAACCATGGTATGAAATAGTTACTGTCCTTTTCTTTGTACTAGGGTCCTTTAAAAGGAACACATTACTTCTTGTGAAATCTAGTTCTCTTAAATACTAGATAAAAGCAAGTTTCCTATTTCTAAATACTGTACGTCTTGTGGTTGTAATGCAATCTGTGGGAGTACAGGTGCTTTACTCGGTTGGAAGTTCATAAATTGTTGTGTTATCCATTTCTCAACAGGGAATGCATGCAAACTCCAGTGTGACCACACCATGACAAAGGACTAACTGAAACATTCTCTGTTTTCAAATCTCATTGAGACTATTTCAAGGGGTGAGTGACACTTTATGTGTGATAGCTGTGTAAATTATGTTTGGGTCTGCATTGCCTTGTTGGCTGTGAACTCTCAAGCCACCTCCAGTTCAGTGCCCCAGAACAGCAGATTGAAGTCTCACAGACCCAACAGTCTAGGACAGTGGTTCTCAACCTGAGGTCTGCAAACACCTGGGAGGCCAGGATGTTGTCACAGGGGGTCCACAAAGGCTTGAAGAAATGTTATGATTTAAATCTTGAGTTAAATCTTGGGGATCCATGGTCATAGTCCATAGCCACAAAAGGTATTTAAAGGGGTTCATGATAAAGAAAAGGTTGAGAACTCCTGGTCTAGGAGATTCCACTATCAACTCCACAACAAAGTAAGACAGCTCAAGTAAGAAGGCTGGTATAGCAGCAACAAATCCAACTGCTTCTTAGGGCCCAACTTCGATCATGATACTTTATATTTGGCTAATATATTGAGGTCAACTGCAGAATCACCAAGGCAAGCTCTGCATGTGGGACTGCCGTGGAATAAGCCTTGCTACATAGCTCCAAGTCTACCAGCAGTAGTGCAAACCACCCTAATATATGCCAGTGAGACTTGGACGGTATACAGGAGGCAGGCTAGGCAATTGAACCACTTCCACATGACCTGCCTCCTCAGACCTCTGAGGTTCCGGTAGCAGGACAAGGTGCCAGACACAGAAGTCCTCTCCAGAGCAGGCCTGCCATTAGTTTACACCCTGCTGATGAAAGCCCAGATGCACTTTGGCAGGCTATGTTGCAAGGATGCCAGACCACTGCATCCCCAAACATCTCCTCTATGGTGAGCTGTCTCAAGGAAAGCGATCACATGCTGAAAGTCTCTCTCAAGCCCTGAATATCGACATCACCTCCTGGGAAACCCTGGCACAAGATTGATTGACATAGCGCACATCAGTAGTGGGATTCAAAAATTTTTACTACCAATTCTGTGGGTGTGGGTGGTGGATGTGGCAGGGGAAGGATACTGTAAAATCTCCAGTCAGAGGTGGGATTTTCTGGTTCTCTGAACTACTCAACATTTCCACTACCGGTTCTCCAGAACTGGTCAGAACCTGCTGAATACCACCTCTGCCACACATTGATCCATCAAGGCTGCCAGACATTTGAAGACAGAAGGATAACCACAACTCAAGAGAAGTGAGCACTCCACTAAGCCCGAGCTGCAAATGCTGCAATTGTGGTGGTCACACATCTACTTGATGTGTGGCAGAACATTCCATGCCTGTATAGGTCTTACCAACAGGGATGGTATTCTATTGTTTTGGACTGGTTCAGGCAAATCGGATGTTAAATTTGCATCTGGTTCACCGAACCAGTATTTGAACTGACCGGCTGGCCCCACCCACTCCACACTGCCCCTCCCAGGAGTCTCCACGCGGCCCATTTTTGATACAGATAAGTGCAGGGTCTGCACAGAGGCTCTATGAGGGGTGGGGGGGGATGGGCCTTCTGGAAGTACTGGAAGTCTGGAAATGGGCCTGTTTCTGGCTTCCGGAGGGCCTCCAGAGCCCGGGGAGGCCATTTTTGCCCTCCCAGAGGCCCGAGGGAAGCCTCCAGACTCTTGGAAAGGTGAAAAACACCCCTCCGTGAAGTACTAGTAGTCCAGAAATGGGCCTATTTCCGGCTTCCAGAGGGCCTCCAGAGCCTGGGGGAGGCTGTTTTGCCCTCCCAAAGGCCCAAGGGAAGCCTCTGGAACCTTGGGAAGGCAAAAAAGGCCCTCCCAGAAGTTCTGGTAGGCCACTCCACCACGGCCATGCCCACCCAGCAACTGGACAGCCAACCAGTTGTTGGGATTTTTGAATCCCACTCTTGCTTACCGGCTACTTGTGGACACACCGTGGACAGCCCACAGCCTGTTAGATGTCAAGGAAAAATGATGGACAAATATCAATATATGGCATAGTGTCTCTAACAGTCATTAGGCCTTCTCAGAAGATAGTCCCACCTTCCTGGCCCAAGACTACAATTCATGTCAGACTCAAACCTCAGGTAGGTATATTTCAGAGATGGAAACATCCTCCACTGGACCCATACCTGATTAGCTGCCTCATCCACTATCAAATCATGGATGAGAGCAGCCTTACTATACACCAAACTAGCATTTAGTAACAACAACTAGAGACCAGACTACTGAGGAGCTAGTGAATATTGAGGACCAGAAGGTGAGATCATCCCAGAGATTGATATTCCCTTTTCCAGGAGAGGATTATTTATGTTCCCCATTGTAGGATAGAACAGACTTTCTCTTTATAAGCTGCTTTTAAAAGGATTGTTTGCTTTCCCCCAGCAACATTTCACTTTACAGCTTTCTCTACTTTGCCTTGAATGCAGTTCTTAATTAATTAAATGCATTCCACTGTGATGTAATAGTTTACATTTGACTGCTTTGTACTTACTCATTGCCAAGCAGTTTAAAAACATACTCAAAGAGGTGAAATTGAAGAGTGGCTAACATCTGGCAAAATGTACCTGACAATGAAAGATCCAATAAAAGGGGCAGCACCAGGCAACTACAGGCCAATTACTTGCTTACAAACAACTTTTAAATTGCTAACTGGTGTGGTTGCTGATGCAATCCAACAGCATCTAGTGGAAAACAAGCTTTCTCCACCTGAGCAGAAAGGAAACCACTTAAACAGGAGAAAAACAAAAGATCAACAACTAATTGACTAGATCAGGGGTGTCCAACCTTGGCAACTTTAAGACTTGTGGACTTCACTCCCAGAATTCCTCAGCCAGCAAAGCTGGCTGAGGAATTCTGGAAGTTGAAGTCCACAAGTCTTAAAGTTGCCAAGGTTGGACACCCCTGCACTAAATGATTCTGAAAAACTGCCAAAGAAGCAAGACCAACTTGTATGTAGTGTGTAGTGATTACAAGAAGGCATTTGGCTCTCTTCTATATGATTGGATACGTTTTGTGCAAAAATCAATGGTACAATGGAAGATGCAGTTGCTGGTCAATGGTGGTAGACTGGAAGAAGCTAATATCAAGAGGGGAATCTTTCAAGGAGATTCACTTTCACCATTGTTTGTCATTGCACTGATTCCACTGACAACAATACTGAATAACCCTAGCCCTGGCTATTACACATCAAAAACATCTACCCGGCTCTCCCATCTCCTTTTCATGGATGATCTGCAACTGTATGGAAAAACACCATCTGAAATAGAATCACTGGTCAATATAGTCTGTATATGTAGCCCAGATATAACAATGGAGTTTGCACTGGACAAAACTCATCATCAAACAAGGAAAAGTAGTTAAAACTGAAAGAATCAAGACCCCAAGAGTCTGGATGGAGATGATCACTGCAAATAACTGAGTATCTTTCAAGCTGACAACATTAAACATACTGAAGTCAAGAAAAAGATTAGAAGTGAATGCATCAAGAGAGTGAAGAAGATCTTAAAGTTCAAACTCAGTGGAGGAAACACCATCAAGGCAATTAAAACATGAGCAATTCCAATCATTAGATACACAGCTAGAAGTGTAGACTGGACTCAAGAAAAAGCAAAGGCCCTAGATAGGAAGACCAGAAGAAATAATGACAATGAATCATGATCTTCATCCTTACAGCTATGTTGATGGACTGTATTTATCAAGGAAAATAGGTGGGCATGGAATGTTGCAAGTAAATCAGACAGTTGAAGAAGAAAAAACACCATTGGGGGAATATCTGAAACACAGAGAATAAGATGCACTGAAGCTAATGTACCAGGAAGGCCAAGCTGGCATACAAGAAAGAACAAATGAAAAATTTGGAAAAATTGGAAGACAAATTATTACATGGCCAGTGCATTTTAAAAAATAGAAGGCAAAGCAGACCTGGCAATGGTTAAGAGCTGGAAAATTGAAGAGACAAAGGGGCTAATTCTGGCTTTACAACACCAAGCCTTAAGAACAAAGAATTGAGAAGATAGCAACAAGTGGCACCTCTGTAAAGAAGTTGAAGAAACAGTTGCTCACCTAATTAGCCGCTGCAGAAACATCGCACTAACTGATGACAAAGGCACAACAAAGTAGCAATAATGGTGTATTGAATGATCTGCAAGAAATACCATTTGCCTGCAAGCAAGAACCGGTGGGACTATAAAATACAGAAACTAATAAAAATGAAAAAGTTAAAGTACTTTGGGACTTTAGAATTTAAACAGACAGGCATCTTACATATAACACCTCAGACTTAACAATTGTTGATAAGAAAAACAAAAAAAGTCTGGATAGTGGATATGGCAATACCTGGAGAAGTAGACTAGAAGAGAAAGAACTGGACAAGATAACAAAACGTGAAGATCTGCAAATAGAAATAGAATGACTGTGGCAAAAGAAAGCAAAGGTAGTACCCATGGTCATAGGTACCTTAGGTGCAATCCCAAAACAACTGGAGCACCACTTTGACATTGATAAATTCACCATCAGTCAATTGCAAAAGGCAGCTTACATCCTACATCCTTTAAACACAATCAGACAGCCACACCTGTCTATCCCTGGTCCTTGGAAAGGTAGATAAAAATGCCAAATCCAATCTGGACATCTGGCTGGCTGTGCAATAAACAACTGATCTGAACACAGTTCAACTTTGGTGTTTGTTAGCAGGGATCACATAATCTGTGTTTTCTAATTAAGGTTGGTCACACAGTCACCCAGATCTTTTGATTGGGTTTGGCATTTTTATCCACTTAGCAAGTCCTTCCAAAGGACCTGGGATGGGCAGATGTTGATGGTGTTAAACCAGGCCCTTGGGAAGGACTCTGTACATGTGTTTTTCTCGGGTGCAACCAGTCTATCAGGCAACCTTGTCTACCCAATTATGGGATGGAGCATACTGTTTCCATTTTCTTCCTATATTTTTTTGTCAGTAAAACATAAATTTGACTCTATAGGCAGATAATAATGCTGAACTCAACTGAACATAACTGCATGACCAGCTGTAATTAGAACACAGATTTTATGTGTCTCTGTCCTGGCTAGCAAGCACTAAATCAAGCTATGTTCAAATCAGTAAATAAGTGACCTTATATATTTAAACATTCAGCTGGCATCTAACAGTATTTCTATAAGAATTCCATATATAAAACATACAATAGTCTCCTCTCCCCTTTTATATACATTTCTTCCATGCTTGGTGTAAGATCTTAGTTCATTCTTTAAACATGTCTTTAATTTGTTCTGGTTGTTTGGCCAGATCTTACATTCTGGTTAAAGCAATGAGATTATGGATGGGATTTTTTTTAAAAAAAGGACCAATGGTTTACAAATCAGCTTTCATTTCCAGACTGCACAAAGTCATCCAAAGAGGTAAAAATTCTCCATTGTAAAAGTATCTTGTGTAGTTTTGGGGAAAAGGAAAAGCAGCACCTTTGTTAAAAAGTACAAAAATTATCAAAGCTGAAAATTAACTGTAGAGCATTTTGACGAATGCATGGTGATGATGATGATGCTAACCGTCTCCCTTCCATTCTTCTCTCTATGGATAAAAATCAAGATTGCATTAGGAGTGCATATTGAACAAAGTCCTAAGGAAATTAAGTGCTTTCATAAGCCCTTAGGTTTGTATATGGGTCAAACTGCATCCCATATGAAATTTGTGCAACTCATAGGCAATTTGGTTGATGCTGGAATGTAATTTGCCCCCTGTTGCCCATAAAATTTAGTTTTCTAGTATGCTCTTTTGGACAGCAGAAGTGGCAGAATTTACTTGGCCTGTTAATTTCCTAGAGGCTTGAAATACTTTGTCCAAGTATTTAAAATATCTCACTAACTCTAATCCATGGGAATCAATTGACTACTTGTGCCTACTCTAAACCTCTTTCAATGACCTTGTTAAAATTGTGGCTATTTGTTGATCTATAAGTCACTGAAAAGAACCTAACAACTGTTATGTACAGGTGAAACTCGAAAAATTAGAATATCGTGCAAAAGTTCATTTATTTCAGTAATGCAACTTAAAAGGTGGAACTAATATATGAGATAGTCTCATTACATGCAAAGCAAGATAGTTCAAGCCGCGATTTGTCATTGTGATGATTATGGCTTACAGCTCATGAAAACCCCAAATCCACAATCTCAGAAAATTAGAATATTACATGCAAAAACAAGGATTGTACATAGAACAATATCGGACCTCTGAAAAGTATAAGCATGCTTATGTACTCAGTACTTGTTTTGGGCCCCTTTTGCAGCAATTACTGCCTCAGTGCGTCGTGGCATGGAAGCTATCAGCCTGTGGCACTGCTGAGGTGTTATGGAAGACCAGGATGCTTCAATAGTGGCCTTCAGCTCTTCTGCATTGTTCGGTCTCATGTCTCTTATCTTTCTCTTGGCTATGCCCCACAGAATTCTCTATGGGGTTCAGGTAAGGCAATTTTGCTGGCCAATCAAGCACAGTAATCCCATGGTCATTGAACCAGGTTTTGGTGCTGTTGGCAGTGTGCACAAGTGCCAAGTCCTGCTGGAAAATGAAGTCAGCATCCCCATAAAGTTCGTCTGCAGAAGGAAGCATGAAGTGCTCCAAAATCTCCTGGCAGACGGCTGCGTTGACCCTGGACTTAATGAAGCACAGTGGACCAACACCAGCAGATGTCATGGCTCCCCAAATCAACACAGACTGTGGAAACTTCACACTGGGCTTCAAGCATCTTGCAGTGTGTGCCTCTCCATTCTTCTTCCAGACTCTGGGTCCTTGGTTTCCAAATGAGAAGCAAAAGTTGCTCTCATCAGAAAAGAGGACTTTGGACCACTGAGCAACAGACCAATTCTGTTTTTCTTTAGCCCAGGTAAGATGCTTCTGACGTTGTTTGTTGTTCAGGAGTGGCTTGACAACATTTGAAGCCCATGTCCAGGATCCGTCTGTGTGTGGTGGCTCTTGATCCACTGACTCCAGCCTCAATCCACTCCTTGTGAAAGTCCCCGACACTTTTGAATGGTCTTTTCCTGACAATCCTCTCCAGGCTGCGGTCATCCCTGCTGCTTGTGCACCTTTTTCTTCCACACTTTTCCCTTCCACATAACTTTCTATTAATGTGCTTTGATACAGCACTTTGGGAACATCCAACTTCTTTTGCAATTACCTTTTGAGCCTTTCCCTCCTTATGGAGGGTGTCAATGATGGTTTTCTGCACAACTGTCAGATCAGCAGTCTTTCCCATGATTGTGATTCCTACTGAACTAGACTGAGAGACCATTTAAAGGCTCAGGAACCCTTTGCAGGTGTTATGGCTTAATTAGCTGATTAGAGTGGGACACTTTGAGCCTAGAATATTGAACCTTTTCACAATATTCTTATTTTCTGAGATTGTGGATTTGGGGTTTTCATGAGCTGTAAGCCATAATAATCTCACTTA
This sequence comes from Pseudonaja textilis, assembly GCF_900518735.1. Next base: position 645,772 of record NW_020769370.1, read on the forward strand.
TGACACATCATGGCTTGAACTATCTTGCTTTGCATGTAATGAGTCTATCTCATATATTAGGTTCACCTTTTAAGTTACATTGCTGAGATAAATGAACTTTTGCATGATATTCTAATTTTTTGAGTTTCACCTGTAACTCAAGGATCACAGTTTCCAAGGGCACATTAATCATGATACCCACATTTGGTCTTTACATTGTTTTATTACACTTCAATATAATTTTTGATTCTGTTTCATTTAAATATGCACCCATTGCATAGTCTAAGGATTGAGCAAGGACTGCTGAGAAAGAGTGATAACATCCATCTGATGACTAGATTACTCTTAAGCTATTTGCCATTCTGCAGATAAGCAAAATATTACATTGGGAGGTGCCCCGCATGAAGCCTGCTATTCTCTTAAGAATATGTACTCATGTTCCTGAAATAATTGCCTCTGATTGGCAATGCAAAACCAAGCAGGATATGATTAAGTATAGTTCTGCAAATCTAATCTTTCTCCTATTTTATCCCTGGATAAATAGAAGCATGCTAGGGTGCGGCAAGACTATCATACTATCAAAGTTCAATTGGCACTCAACCTTGCGGCATAAATCTTTGCCTTTTTTTCCTGACCACTGGAAATGAAGACTTATATTTGGTTTCTTCCCACCCACATAATAAACATTGGATTTCAACAATTGCTCCTACAATTGCCAATTTAATATACTGTAGTATAAAATCAGCTGCAGATGAAGCAAAATCCCTTTCTGTTGTGCCATTCACATACTTGCAACAGAGAGAAACACAGACATCTGCAGGCAAATAGGAATTAAGAGGGCAAACGCAACCACATCATTGAAGTCAGGGGTGGGATTCTACCAGTTCACACCCATATGCCAGAAACAGTTGTTAATATTCTAAGCAGTTCGGAGAACCAGTTGTTAGAAGAAATTACTGGCCTAATCCTGTAAAGAAGGCAAGAAGGAAACATTCTGGTGTTGCTTACAGAAACTGCCTCTCCGTTAACCCTTACTACATTCGTGGCAGGACTAGACTTCCTGTCTCAGAAACGTCTCTGGAGTTTTTTTTCCCCTTTGGTACTTTGCTTGTGTGGAGTGACCATTCAAAGTTACAATGGCACAGAAAAAGTGACTTACAACCATTTTTCACGCTTACGACTGTTGCAGCATCCCCACAGTCATGAGAGGCCAGGCGAGGAGATGTGTGCCTTGATGTGAGTGATATTGAGTTGGCCACGCCCAGCCAATAACATGACCACCAAGCCATGTCCACCCAGTCACATGACCACCAAGCCACATCCACCAACTAAGCCAGGCTCACAGAACTGGTTGTTAAAAAAATTGAATCCCACCCCTGATTGAACTCCATTTCCTTTTACATTGATAGATGCCAAAAGGGCTTGGGATCTGAGCACACAGTACTGATGTGCTGGGGGGGGGGGGGGGGGGGGGGGGAGAGGTTGCAACTGAGCAACAGGAAACATAATTGCCTGCCTGCTCCCACTGGATACAATGCGCTTAGGCCTGGAAAAGAAACCATGAGAGAGTAAACCTCCATTTGTTCATGTATCCAATCCAGAAATGAGGTGATGCGACTGTAGACTCCAGGTTTATTTTCTTCTGCACAGCCCACCCCAAAGCTGGTTGTTCCCACCAACTTCCAGGTATGCATATCTTTGCATGCCAGTGGCCCCCCACTGTCTCCCTGAAAGAGACAGAAAAACATAATGTGGTGCGGCCATGCCTGAGATATATTGCTAATCACCACCTGACACATATAGTCTTGAGAACATTTGCTATCTTTTAACTACACCATGCTTTAAGCACTGCTATCTTAGACATCTGTAGGGCAATTAATTAAGTGTAAGCTTTTATTCAAGCTGCTTAGCAACTGCAAATGAAGAACTGCAGAAGAACTCTGTGGTGAGCCCACAGCATGCCTTTTCTGGGAGGCTGACAAGGATCTCATGAAAAAAGAAACTTCCTTTTGTTATTGTCATATAGTTCACGGTTTCTCAACCTTGGCTGCTTGAAGATGGCTGGGGAATTCTGCGAGTTGAGGAGGTGGACAAGATTGAGAAACACTGATACAGCTTACTATAACCTATCAAGTTGATTGTGGCTTTCTTCTACTGCCTCCCTCAACTTGTGCTTCTCCATGAAAGAGTAGGAAGTGATGGCCAGAATCCCAAACCACCATACCCAGAGGCAACACATCTGAAGAGGGATATTTCTGTAAGAAGCAGGAGCAGATTTTTGCCAAAAACTGAAACAGATCTTCTGCATCTTCTGCTAAGCTTTGGATTCTTAAGCTAAGCTTTGGATTCTTAAGCTAAGCTTTGGATTCTTACTATCCTACCTTTTCTTATATTCTCCTAGGCAAAACATGGTGGGAGAATTTCTTAATTTGCAATATTCCTAGTGATATATCCTCACTTCTCCTATTTCATTTCTATTTGCATGCATTTATAATTTGACCACAGGCTGATATGACACATGGGCTTTTTCCTATGGCTGAGATGAAGAAAACTTGTCATCAAATGCCATGTAGAAATTCTGTAGAGGTTTTCTTTAAAAGGTAGTAGGTTTGCATATGACTGTCTCTAGGGGACTTACTTTTAATGAACATTTAATCAACAATAACCTTTAGACATGTACCAATAAGAAATGTTCTTACCTGACAGGTGTCTATGCCTCCTTTTAAAAAACCTGCACAGAGCATTGACGATGCTACAGTTCCTCCATAGACTTCTCCACGATTGCATACTTTGTTAGAAATTAGAGGGACACTGGCATATTTCATGGTTTCAGAAGTATCACCTGATATCCCAAGACAATAATAATTAGTTTTCCATTTCTGTGATAAGATGACTTTGTAAAAAAAGCTATAACCAGTGATGAAATATACAGTATATCCTAAGAAGATTCCTATAATTTAATATATTTCATTAGTCTTATATTCATAAATAAGTGTAAATATATTTATTCATTAATATGCATATTTATTGCTGTTTTATAAGATACTGGGATATATATGTATCAACTATTTTTGCTTATTTGTTTCTTTAGAAGGAATTTTGATATCCAAAAAGAACTAATTCAAAACTATTTATAGGCTAATGCATTGAAATGTTTCATATTCAATCAGGCACTCAATGAGCAAAACATTAAATTATAAATCTCAACTAGAGAGGTGAAATTAATCCCCACTACCTTCCAATGGATGTAAATTAGGACCAGGAATGGAACAGTCTTCCCAAATCTGACTTATTTTACATATGGTCAACTATAGTCATTAAGTTTTGCAATTGAAAACAAAAAAGATTCAATTTATTTTCATGTTTATTGTATGTTTTTTCATGATATGCATTTTTTTGTGCACAGAATTTTCTACTATGCACATTTTGTGACTTGCCCTAATATAATGCAATTTTGAGCTAGTTTGGTTTAGCAGTTAAGGTGTTGGCCTAGGATCCAGGAAATTGTGAGTTCCAGTCCTGCCTTAAGTATTTTCCAGAATACATCTCCCTTAACCCAATTCACCTCATAGGGCTGTTGTGGGGAAAAGGGGAGGAGGAAAGAGGATTGATATTTGCCACTTTGGCAACATAAAATGGCGGGATGAAAATATAATATGTAATTTTTAAGCAGGAATTGCAATGTAAAATTCAGAGGAGTGCAAAGTCAAAAATTAATTGTATTCAGATCAACCTATAGACTAATCAAAATTCCATACATTGGAAAATTAATGTGTGGTATTTATACTTTGGGAAGTAGATAATTTGGCATTGTCAGATGTTTGGAACATCTCCTGCAGTCTTTTTACCTCAGATAAAGCAGGGAGAGAGGAGATGATCTTCATGTTTTTAAAAAGGAATCATTTATTTATTTTGCTGGTACAGGTAGTCCTCAATTTACAGCAATTCATTTAGTGACTACTTAAAGTTACAACAGCACTGAAAAAAGTGGCATGACCATTTTTCACATTATGGCCACTGCAGCATTCCCATGGTCACGTGATTTACATTTGGATGCTTGACAACTGACTCACATTTATGACGGTTGCAATGTCCCAGAGTCTTACGATCCCCTTTTGCGGCCTTCTGACAAGCAAAATCAATAGGGAAATAAG